>BMAW01052645.1:744123-777981 GCA_019974015.1 Nephila pilipes | reverse complement strand
TTTTTTTTTTTTTTTTTTTTTTTTTTTTTTTTTTTTTTAGTTTTCTTACTACACAAAAAACGAAAATAAATTTAATTAAATATCCTAACTCTCCTTTTTCAATCATAGAGCATCATTTATAATTCCTCTTCATTTTAATGATGTAATGTTAAGTGAAATTGAAGACACTCTATTTATATTTCGTTTTCAAAATTTTAGCATTTTTGTTTCATTGTTGTGAATCGAAATTACATAATCGATCACCAACAGACTCCGAAAGCTACACTATCCTTTAATTTACATCAAACTCGTTTGTCTTGATTATGATTAATAATGGAATGTTCTGAAACACGTAAAAATATTTACTCAATCAGGTTTTCAAATTGACAACTAAAGTCGATTCAAATAATTTATATGTAAAAAATTATAACATTTTACCTTCAGATAGATAATAGATTACATTGGTACATGAGAGATAAATAATCATAATTTTATTTTTAATAACTTTAATAGCAAATTATTATTAGATGATAATTTCTCAATAATTTCTGTAATAAAATATTACTCCTTTGAATGATATAATTTTTTTAAATACTATATTATGTTGATGTTAAGATAAACCACAAAGAACTAAAATCAAGCATTCTGAAAAATATTGTAGTAAATACATTAAATGTTCACACAGTAGTTAAAACTTATTACTTAGTGTGTCTATGCTGAATTTTTAAAATAATGTTCTCCTGAAATATGAAATTAGAAGAAAAAAATATCTTGGTAGATGTGATGGTGCATTTGTTGAAAAATATATGTATTTAAATGTTTTTGAATTGCAATTTAAAACGTTTTGAGAAATTAATGATAACTGTGACTAACTTTTACTGTTTTATATTTCAGCTATTTATGAAATACCTCACAATCCAAGTGATTCAAGAAATGAATTGTGGTTTACAAAATGTACAAAATGATTACTTCATCAGAGTATATATACAAATGCAAACAACAACATATTTATTATTTGAATGTATTATTTAACTTACATATTTATGTTATTTGAATGTAATATGTCATAATATTGACTCTATTTCATAAAAGATTTTGTCATTCTATTACATCTGATAATTCGTGATAGTAAAATTTTACTTGAAAAACGCATCATAAAAAATATGAATACAAAATCAAATTAGACTAATCACAACTTTTATTGTTCATTAACATTGTAACTATTTACAAATTATGTGTATACAAGTAAAAACAAAAGTATAAGAGAAACATTATGCTGTAAGTAAACGAAATATAAACGATTTAGTAAAAAATAAATATCATATTACAGAACAACGGAGATATGATGACATGCAATGAGAATAACATATTAACAAACATTCAAAACTAAACTAAATATTGTTATTTTTACAAAAACTACTCTCGAAAAAATGTTATAGTAAAAAGAAATTCACGTATACCTTTAACAAAAAAATTTAGTTCTTGAACTATTTCAAATACATACAGTGGACAGTAAAAATCATTTAAACACATCAATGCAATATATATATATATATATATATTGCATTGATTACATAGTACATAGTACAACAAATATACATACGTACAACAAACATAGTACAACAAATATACATACGTATAAAAACATCAAGCGTGAAGAATCACTTTATTTCACGAGGTTTAGAAAAGTGATAAAATTAGAGTTAATACTTCAAGAGGCTATAGTATTTCTAAAACATTTCGGTAATTTATTGCATAATTTTTTAAACAATGTTTGATAGAACGTGATTTAATTGTACCTTAAAGCTGGTTTTTTTCCATCACAATCGTAACAAGCAGTTACTGTACAAGCATTTCTTTTTCGATATGTTCAAATTAAAGTTTTAGCATTTTAACATGATTCATGAATCGCAAGGTTTAATTTAGTTAACATATCTGTTTTTCAATACAGTCAAAAGAAGAAAAAGCAAAGGTAAAATTTCTAGCCAGGTTATCCTTCGTAGACAGGGAGTGAGAAAAGTTCTTCCCTTTTACTAAGCAAAAACAATACTGGAGTTCTAAAAAATGTTGGTACAATATCTCAAATACATAACTCAAGAAAAATTCAAAATCTGTCTAATTCAAGGAGTAATTCTATGTATATATATATATATATATATATATATACAGGGAGAGGAGAGAAATTTAAGGATTTTTGAAAGTTTAATAGAAATTTTCCATGTGTAAAATAGGTGAACATGTTGAATTAAAATGAGTGTGCATAAACTGAATAATTTGTAATATATGAAACTACTTACAAAACATAAATAGTGTATAAATAAATCAAAACAATAAAAAAGTGGTATATATTTACGTTTTATATAATTTAAACAGATTTATTATTCTTGTTAATTTTCAACATTTTAAATTTAAGAAAAAGTGTAGTAAAAAAATAAAAAAAATTATAATAATACCTGTGACTCTATTAATTAAATATACGATATAGTTACATAACTTTTTAAAAAAATATATCTGGATAACTTTTCATAAAATCTGATATTCATTTTTTATTTTAATAAACTTTTCCTTAAACATGACACTGCAAGAGACGAAATTATTCAGATTGATTAAAAATTTGTTGCATTAATTTCTCAAGTATTATTTAATTTGATTTATATGGAAAACCAGGACAAAAAAAGTATGTCTATAAAATAATTTTATAGAAATACTTTTAGACTATGTATTTATAATTTTTGACATGCGCTTGAAATATTCTATAAGTGTTTGAAATAGTAAATAGTCAATACAGCTGTTATATCCATTTACAAAATTCTGTAAAAAATGTTAATGTGATGTTTTGAACTATGTGAAAGTAAGATGAATGATGAAATCTCGATTTTATATGAATATAATGAATACCACTTTTCAATCTAACTGGAATGATTTGGTTAAAAAAATATTTGTACATCCATACAAATACACTGAAAGGGTACAATTTTTGATGTTTATATTAAAATTAATACTATTCTCTGAAACCCCCAAGTCAAATATTGTTTCATTGCTTTGATAATAAGTTTCAGGTAATTATTATTTCATCAAAGATTCTTAAATTTAAAATTATTTTGCCCTTTGTATTTTTGTTTCACATTCTTGCAGCGTGAATTGATGAAGACATTCGAGTAGATTTGGCTGTCGCTGGAGTATGAGGATCGTTGATATAAGCTATGTTGATAACACCATCATGTTGAACAGCTTTATCAATTCCATTAGGTTTATAGCTAGCATTTCGAAGGTTGTTATTTGTAACCAACTCCACAGGGAAAACAGTCTGTAAGAATGAATTTTAAGAGCTTATTAATAATAACTGATAATTGTAAGAACTAAATGTATACAAATATGAAACATATCCAATACCATTTCCAATAAACATTAAACAATGAAAATAGTAAATATGTTACTGATAAATTTTTATAAATTTATTGAAGTATATTAAACCAATATAAAAAATAGTTATTTGTTATTTTTAAACCTTTTGAGATCCTACATTACTTAAGCAGTTGCATTTTGGCAATCAGGAATGAAATTTAATTCTTGATTATGAGATTAAAAATAAAATCTGTATAAATATGACTGAACAACTCTAAAAACAGATTTGAATAACATATTAACAAGTTTAAAAAGAATCGAAATATATCAGTGCTAAAAAAAAAAAGAAGAAAATCTTGATAAAAAAAATGCTATAATAATGTTTACTGACAATGCACGTAATATATTCAGACAAACACTAATTTTGTTTCGCTAAAAGTAAACTTTTGCTAAACTAAATTTGTTTATAAACTAAATGTTATAGAAATAAAGGAGTGTTTTTATAAAATGAGTCCTGATAAAAACAACTCCTTTATTTCTCATAACTTTTAGTTTATAAACAAATTTAGTACATATATATATATAACCAAAGCTAAATAAAACATCATATATCAAAAGTTTCATTTCTCTGTTAATAAAACATTGTTAACAGGAAATAACTTTTAAATAAACGTTTTTAACCTGTTGACAGGAATTGAAACTTTTAAAGAATTTTTTTAATGCACGCCTAACATCCATGAGAAACAGAGCATCTATATCAAAAGGTTTTCTTACATTCCAGGTCGTTTAATATTAAAATTTTATTCTCAATGACTTAGAAGTATTTAAAAATTCAAATATTATTAATCTAAGCATCCGATTTACAACTCTTCGTTAACTCTGAATTTCTGAAAACAACTTTTTATTGACTGTATTTCTTATCGTCTTACAACTCTTAACACCTTGCCAGTGTCGCCCGAATCCAGTTCGGGCAGCTACTACATGTAGAATTTGTGATGCCCCAACTGACTTCGGGCAGGAGAAAAATTAACGTTTATATTTTGTGAAGCCCGAGCTGAGTTCATTTCTACTTTAGGATACTTAATCCACTATTTTCCTAATAGATGGCATTAGTGGTCCTAGTTTTTTACCGATTACGACTTCAGTCGACGGAGGGAAAATGTGGCTGCTGTCAGATAAATTAAAACACACTTGGATTGATAAACAAAGGCAGAATTCCGCTTTCTCGTTTAGTTTCGGTTGTTTTCCAGTGAGTTTTTTTACAAATAATTTTCTTTTTTTGCAAAGTCCGACTTACACATCGATGTGGAGTACAATTTAGGTACTTTTAATTAATTAGGTATTAATTTTAATTAATTAATTCATTAATTAATTTTTAATTAATGGGTATATTTAAAATTTTATTTTTGTAATAAAAAACCATTTTCTAACTTTTATAATAATATAAAGAACAAATTTAAGCAGTCAAAAAGATTTTCCATTTTTGATTCATTTTTCTGAAATATATGTCACAGTTAAGGAGTTAACTGTTACTTGCCTTATTGTTTTTAACTTTCGAAAATAATGCAAGAACTTTACGAGTTAGAGGGCTAATTAGATCCTCCTTTACGTCATCCTTCCCATGAGCGCCTGAAATGATGGAAAATAAAATAATTAGAAAGAAATGTAATATAAAATTATAATGAAATATTTTATGAATGAATGAATTTCGTCTTATTTTTACAATAAAAAATTAGTATTCCATAAAAATCTATTGTGCTTTGCACAAATAGAATATAACTCATCTTGAAAAAAAGGGATTATAAGCGGTGCAATGGCTTTTAAATTTTAAAATTAATTCAAATTGTCAAACTTTTTCTAAGCGGTGGATTTGAGACTTCTTATTTTAAATAACAATAAGACTTTGGAGAAATAATTTAGGCACCATTATTTTGGAAACTTTAATGAAGAATTTATTTTGTTCAAAAACTTAAATGTTTTCTCTCAAGATATTAAAGGAAACTTACATACAGCTAAAACATAGCGAGTGCTATTTAGAAACACTCATTAGTTATTTTAATATTCATATTAGTTACAACTAGTGCTTTAGGATTGAAAATCATGAAAATAATTTAAACTTCATGATGTATCAGTATAATAAGTGCTTTATTTCAAAATAACTATTTTCACGGTTATACATATAATAAGTTCGAATTCCAATTTCCACAATATAGAAATATAAAACTATTTGAAGAGTGTCAAGATTTCCAATCCGAATACCTTAGTATTCAAAAACAATTTTATTACTATATAAGCATAGTAGAATAAATAATTTATATGCATACAGACTATAGTTACATTAAGCATTTTTAAAGGGATACAGTACACCTTTAAAATACAAATTTTTGCTGAAATACTGATTTTTTTTAAAATTTTTGGTTTCACATTAAAACTCAATCTTTTATCTTTAAGACTCTGTTTGAATTTTAATTTTATCTTAATTAGAAACTGAGAGAGAGCTGTTTTAAGTTTATTATTATTATTATTATTGTTTTATTTATTATTTTTTTTCATTTTTATTTTTTATTTATTTATTTATTTGTTACCGAAAAACACAATACCTCAAAATGTTACACATCAATGGAAATTTTATATATATATATATATATATATGTGTGTGTGTGTGTGTGTGTGTGTGTTTTAAAATACTTACACATATAACAGTTTATTCTCGAGGTTTTATATTGGGTAGAATACTTTTTATATTGCAATAAAGTGAAAATTACGATGTCTTTTAAAGAAAATTTCAGTGCTTATAACACGAACTACTATAGCTTCCTGTGTAAACCACGTTTTGCGAGAAGTCTTAATCTTTGCTTATATTTGTATAAATTATTGCTTATATTTGCATAAAAATTTTTATGGGTGTTTTCGAATTTTGGTGCCACATAATATCATAAAGTTTGCATTTGTAGGCCAAATTTAAGTTAATTCAAAAAAAAAAAAAAAATTCGAAGGTGTTCTGTTACCTTAAACTAATAAACCTGCCTAAAAATAATAATTATATTGTTTCAACGCAAATTTTACAAGGAATTTTATCAAATAAACACCTGAGGAACAAAAAATTGCTCAGAATACCAATTGGGCAAGTCAGTATACATTTTTGAAGGAAATTAATGCTTGATATTTAATAATATTTGTTCCGACGATAAATTTTCAGAAAAGGAACAAGTATCTTACCTGTTATAAAGCTTATGATAAGTCCGATTGCGATAACTAAAACACATCCTATAGCACTGTACCACATATAAGAAAGTCTGTAGATCACAAAAATATCACTCCTAAGGAAGAAAAATATTTTGTAAGCTTTCCTTATTCTAACTGTGCTTTATCGAAGTGTCAGATGACTATAAAATTAAATATACAGTTCATTAAATATTGTAAAGCAAGGATTTAAGAGATGATTATTTCGTTCCTGTGTCTAATTAAAATGTTTTCTAAACAAAGTTTTTTTTTATCCTCCAAAATTGAAAAGTTTATCGTAGCGTATTTTATGATTAACTTAAAATAAACAATGTATTAATATATAATACAAATTATAAAAGATTCATTCCAGTCACACTCACATACGCAAATTTTATTCATAATTTAGTAATTCTAGTATTCATGCTTCATCAAAAATAGTAATTCATAAGAAGTAAAAGCAGAAAGCAATTTTGTTCATAGATTATATGGCTATTTTTTTTATAAAATCATAAGTAACATTATATGAAATTCGAATATTTTTATCCTTTGTAAAATATTGTATTTTCAGCATTACGAATTATATAGAAACATATGAACATAACCTGTGAACTTAAGCAATGAATATATATATATATATATATATATATATATATATATATATAATTAACTTTAATTCAAAAATTCAAAAAACTTTAATTGCCTATAAACGAATTTTTTTTTATTTAAATTAAAGTAAGCAGTTAACATAAATTGAAAATTAATTTAAATATATTCTTACTCGTTTGGTAACAATTTTACGTTAGTTGTTAATGTCTCATTCCACATGTTTCCTGTGACGTTATAGTATAAATCAGTGCAACTTTCAACAGAAAATGGGGCGAAATTTTTGGGTACTTTAGCAAGGAAAGCGCCTACAGCTATCCACAAAACTGCTGCAACACCAATGATAAGTCCAGTAATGGCTCCCTGTAATGAAGATAACTTACATTTTAAAAACTGAAGTAATTCAAATGTACACGTAAATGGGGGAAAAAAACTGATAAACTATTTTTTTTTTGGTAACTGTCTTTTAATTAACTATAAATGATCCTTATGTACGAATAAAAAAAAAATTCTTCGCTATAAGGATTTTAAAAATAGCTATATATAAAAAGCAATTTTTTTTCGAATTAAGAAAATATTTTTAAAAATATCCTCCCCGGGTACTATACTTAAACACTGCTGCGATCTGTTTGAAAGAAAGTGAACTATATATATATATATATATATATATATATATTGAAATAAATTTAATACTAAGAAAATGCAAATTATTTTTTTCCGAGAAGAGAAAATATTTTTTTAAAAAAAATTCCTCCCCGGCGGGGAATCGAACCCCGGTCTCCCGCGTGACAGGCGGGGATACTGACCACTATACTACCGAGGACTGTAACAATGTTAAAAATTACTCTAACTAATTCAGTAGCAATTGGTAAATTTCTAGGAATGTTTGTATTTTTTTACAGTTACGATGATAATTTCTCTGATAACCATCTAAGGGGCTATTGTTTTAGGTGAATCGATTTTTGCGTTCCAAATTACTTTGCAATTTTTTATCGTTTGCTTCAATTTGAATTACATGTAGCTGATATAATATTCAATTCAATAATTTATCGTTTCCTTTAATTTTATTATCGGAGAAGTTTACTATAGTAGATTTCTCGATATTCCATCGTTTACTTTCAATCTTATACTTAATTGAGAAATAGTTTCATGATAATTATTTTAAAAAAACGCACATTAGGTTGCTAAACCTGTTCTTTGCAAAAGTTGCATTTTTTTTTTTTTTTTTTTTTTTTTTTTTTTTTTGTAATTATCTTTCAGGATAGCAGGAGTACTTCTTAAAATTTGTATCATGTCCTTATGTTGTACTTAGTGACGTTGCATATTATATAAAATTGGTTCACTATTTGCATTATCTCAAGCAGATTATTGTGTCTTTTATGTCACAGCAAAAGTACTCCGATACAAACCTTTCTTCGAAACACGGGTGTTCACGTGAGCAATTTTAATTTTGTATCACCTGGTTTCCATAAAAACAAACTAAAAGTGAGGGCTTGAAATATGTAAGTAATCGTTAACACACAAGTTAATAAAAGTAATTTTAATTGGCATTTTTTTTCTTGAGTTTTCCAAAAATAGAGTAACTGTACAAATTAAAAACTTTTACATTAAAACAAAATCCACCTTCCTGAGAGAGAGCGCGTGGGAAAAATGTAATTTTAAGCACAAGAGAAATGGCGTGGTACAGGTATTATTCCGTTATAGTATTTTCTAACTATTGGTAAGGGAAATATTGCGACGTTTCAACACAAATAATAGTTCATTTGAGAAAGTTGTGGATTATTATCAGCAATTATATGCAATTAGAAATTTTAAAAATTAAGCTGCAGCGTTTCTTAGTAAACTTTTTGTAATGTGCTGTTATTTCCGCTGGGCCACAAACATAGTCTTGATTAGCCACATGCTGCCCACTGTCCGCATGTTTGCCATGCTTGGAGTAGATAATTGATTTCTCAGCTATCAAAAAATAAAAGATCGATTCGAAACAATTCAGGAGACTTTGAAAAGAATAAATTAGTTTAGTTTTGAAGAAAAATCTTATTTAGTTATAAGTTACAATTATTCTTTCAAACACTATCATTTATATTACTTCAGTGCTTTTCTTTTAACTTCAGACCAAACAGTTTGTATTTTTCTTCGTAGGACTAAAGTTTATATTAAATAAACTTTTTCTAATTTCTAATACAACTTAAAAATGTATACAGAATTAATTTAAGTAACAGTATTTTTTGCTTAATATTCGAATAACCTTTTGTTTCCACGCTTTATTTGATAACTTTTTTTAATGAAGTATAGTTAAAAAAAGAAAAAAGAAACTTACTTTCTTATTCGCCCAAGGGAAAAATATACCTAAAGTAAATACACCAAGGATTGGTCCACCAATAACTCCAAATACACTCAAAGACAACTAAGAAAAGGAATTATGAAAATATTTATTATACAAGCCAAAAGAGTTTTATGATACAATTTGAGTTTCAAATATTTTTAAAAAATGTTACCTGTAAAATAGCTCCTAATCTTTCGACTACTGCAACTAAAATAATGCAAGCAATTCCGTATGATAATGCTGGAAGTATAATAATTTTATGTTATTTTTACTTTCCTTCTTTTTTTCAAGATGAATATTAAGCATCATATTAGAATAACCTTATTTTGGAACTCACCCAATATTTTTGCCAATCTAGTTGCCCATTTCTCTGAAAGATCAGGCTTCACGTATGATTTGACAATATCTTCTAACGTTACAGCAGCTAGAGAATTTACCCCTGATGAGACGGTACTAAACAAATAAAAATATTATTTGCTAAATAAAAAGAATTAAATTCAAATGATTTCATAGTATTATGACGAAAATACTCAATCCTTCATAAACACATATTTTGTTTTTGATTGCTAGAAGGATATTATTGTTAATAAACAGTTATTCAAATTATCTGATTTTCTAATTCTGGATATAACTTCAGAAACATAAAAAAAATAATTTTCTATTTTGTATACAGAAAAAATCGTAATTTAAAGGCAACTGCTAGTTTTTTTTTAAACAGTCTTGCCATCATAGTCTTATATTATTAATAATGACACTTTTCTTCCGAATCCTGAAATACCAAACAAAAATTTTATAAGTAATATGTGGAAAAGAATGTATAGACATGTAATAAGCAACAGTATTTTCTTTAAGCTTCAATATCTTTTAAAGATTTCTTTTTTGTTGAAGTAAAATGTAAGATAACCAAAAATGTTTTATTTTTCTCTTTTTTAAAAATTTAGAACATTTATAAATAAATTCATTTCTTCAGTTCTCCTGCTACGCAACTAATGTTAATTTAAATTTTATCAATTAAAAAAGAATCCATGTAGCTTAAAATTTAACAATTATGCAAAAAATGTTAGACATGGATCAATTATATTCAAGGAAATTCATCCATTATTGAAAAATGTCTAAAAAAAATTAAGTTTCAGTAATTTACGATTTAAAAAACATTAAAAAAGTGTAATTCGTCACCCTTCTGACCTTGGTCAATCATAGCTGTCAAGAAAATGATGCTTGACTTTTAATTTGAAGTAAAACTATATTACAGATGTGAAATTTGAGTAAAACATGCAATTCTCAAAATACCAAATCTGATGATTAAAAAAAAAACTTTACAATGCATTAAATATTATAATCGAGTTATCTTATTAAATTAATTTAAAATATATTGCACCAAATATAACACTAACACACACATAAAATTTAAACACTCAACTTTTTTCTCTATTACACAAACAAGTTCATTAATTTCTGTATTTCTCAAATAATGAAAGAAAAACTAAATTTCAAATTTTACTCATATATATATATATACATACATACATATATATATATATATATATATATATATATAAAAAAAATTTTTTACAACAATTATTACATTAGTTTTTCAATATGTATTCCTATATTGAATTGAAAGTAAATGAATGCAAGACCAAATAATAACTATTAATTGAATAAAATGTTGCTATTAAAATTTTTTAAGTGTAAAACGAAGGAATATATTGTATAGGTGTGTTTTCAATAAAATCATAGTTTAACTATTATGAATATTCTTGTTGGCATTTTTAATTGACATAATCCCAGAACGAAAAATTACAATAACAGAAAGTGCAAAAAAAATGCCTAAGTATCAATGTGTGTTTCGCTTTTTTAATAAAATATTTTAAAAACTGTAAAATATTATTTGAAAAAACTAAACATTTGTTATATCTTTGACATGACTAACATTTACTAAAATTAATAATTAATTCTTCAGATGAATAATTTTTCAATCTAATTATCAATTTCATAATAAAAATATTTAGTAAATTTTAGCATATGGAATGTTATTTTTATTTAAATCTTTCATCTACATATTTATAAAATAGATGGGAGCACAAACTATTGAATATACCTCTATTATGATTTAGATCAATATCCAACAAATAGATGGCAGCATGAAGTATTCAATAATTCTGAGCTGTATTCTCAGTATAAATTCTGTACATAGATGGCAGCACAATTTTAATAAGTATCGAATGTTATAACATTTCGAAGAACTTCAGTAATATTTTCTGTTAATTATTTCAATAGATGGCAGCGCTAGTTCTTGATTAATAAGTTTAAAATTTTAAATCGATATCTTATAGGCGGCACCATAATTTTATAATTCAGCAATTCATGTACCATATTTATTGTAATTATTTCTCAAGATACACCTTATATTCAAAACGGCAAATGATAAATAAAATGAATTCTTGTGTTTGCATAAATAAAAATATACGCTAGTCACTGGAAAGAAACTCAGTATTTCTATGTTGTACAGATTTCTTTCGAATTGTATCATTCTTCATTCATTATAGATTCTTACGAATTTTGTGAAGTAAAAAAAAAGTTCATAAATTATAAAAACTTCATTTTTTGCAATGAAAGAAAAATGTTATATAAGCGAAAAAGAAAAATTTTTGGTGTTAATATTTTCCGCTATTAGTATTTAAACTATAAAGATAACGGTTTCTGAATAACTCAAAATTCAAATATAACTGATCTCTTTTAAGAATAAAAATTTTTAAAGACGTACATTTGAAGATTTAATTTTCTTAATTTTAAAACTAGCTGTTAAAGATTTATGTAATTAAGGAACCATCACGTACAAAAGCTTACCAATTGTATTCATCCTTCATATATTAAAGGAAGATTCTTTTTAAAAATAATAATAATAATTTTTTGAATTTTAATTCAATTCGGAAATAGCAATCCTTGAAATTTATAAGTATTTGAAAAAGAAAAAAAATATCAAATTCTGGTTTCCTGCAAAAAGAAAGAAAAGAAAAAATCACGAGAAATTTTTTTTCCTTCATCAAAAATTGGATTTCTAAACTTTTTCTCAATTTTTACTGTCCTTTACTCAGTAAGAACTCTTTAAAACGGCATTTGGTGGTTCAGCGCACTATATAATCCGGCACCGATCAAGTCCTTCGCTTTGTATTGTGGGTTCAGGTTTGGTCCTTCTTATGGGCTCAAAAAGTTTTTAAGCTAATAAAAAATGTTTAAGTGCATTTATAAAAAAAATTGCAAAATCTAACAAAATATTCAACTCTGTAGAATTCATAAATTTGTGAATGATTCGTAATGATTTTTGAAGATAACCGAATCATGGAGCACATAATGATATGAGATAATTTTATATAAACATTTATTTTTGCTATAGAGTAGCTCTTGTCGCTTTTTTTGGCAGTTATTGCATGATTTAATTTATGTTTCGAGCTGTGTTTTTATCTATACAAATTTATTTAGTTAAACAACTGTTCAATGTTTGAACTATTTTATTGTAGTTAGAATCAGAAAAAAAAAAACATTTTAACGGTTATATATATATATATATACGTGCGCGCGTGTGTGTGTATAATGGATAAGTGAAAAGCACATACTTCTATTACATTCATGGCTGGAAAAATAATACCTATTCTCCGATTAGTCAATTTATTTCATGGTAAAAAATAGATAGAGGCAATTACATGGTGATGGCCATGAACGCAACGCAAGCTACGTCCATTTGATTCCACGAATTATATTATGAAAATATGAAGAAACCAGGTGCGTTGTTCCTGTGTCGCGAGAAAGCGAAAGTAGGGGAATTTAAATTTAAATGCAAGTATTTCTTCAGATCATGATATTCGATGACACAATTCCTAGACATTTTAGCTGTATACTGGAAGTCTAGTAGGGATCATCATTACGTCTTTGAAGCGTGGGATCAGCTGACTGTGCAGATTTTTAAGAGCATGCGATTTCATAAATTAAAAGTAACATTGGAATAGTATCAGGAAATAAGAAGAAACTCTCTTTGCTGTGACAATTAAAGAATAGGAGATATTAGGAAATTAAATTATATTTAAGTGAAATCATTACTCTCTCTCTCTCTCTCTCACACACACACACACACACTCATATATATATATATATATGGCACGGCTGTGGTCCCTAACGTGCTGAATTAAAGAGCGCTTAGTATGTGCTAGTTAAAATATGTTTATAAGAATGTTGATGAGTGTTAGATAAAAATATATATATATCAATTTTTTATCCAAAAATGGGGAATAAGGTCAAATATTTTCTCTTTAAAATTCTAGAAATGAATATTTAAATCTAAAAACACTAATCTCTTAAATTTTTGAAATATTTTGAAGTTAATAAAGTATTTGAAGGAAATACAAGTTGGATTAAGTTAAAATTAAGTTTTAATTTGAAAAAAAATAAGAAATTTAAGAAAACATTTTGTGTGCATCTCTTCAAAAAATCGAAACTCTTTCTTTAAGTAAAAATGTATATGTAATGAAAAAGCTTGCATTAGGGTACTTTTGTTATTCTTATTCTCTCTCTTACCTTATAGCTCCACTAAATATTCCAGCAACAAAAACTCCAGGTAAACACGGCATTGTTCCAAGACTATCCATTACGTACAATGGTAAAAGCTAAAAGAAAAAGAAAAAGAATCACAAAAACGTGATAAAAGATCACCATACTTTAAAAAGAACAGTCTTTGAATTAAATAATATTTTTAGAATTACTTGTTAAATAATTTGAAGTAGCTCGTGTGTAATATATTAATTGAGTAATTACTCAATTCGTCTCTCAAGAAGAAAAAAAAAAGGGGGGGGGGAATAATACATTTTTACTAACCCTTTCAAGTTAATGTTCATCCATAACTACTGAAATATTTTTATTAATAATATACAATTCCTTAGGAATTCCATTTATTTTTAAAAACATTTATTGAAATGCTCTATTCTCGTATTTTGTTCGCTCGGAGTGCTCATTTTATTTTGTGATTAAACAGTAAGTTATTTGAATCTCTTCAAAAAAATCACCTACGAAACAATATGAGACTTTATTTTTGTATTAAAATAATGATGAATGATACATTTATTGATCTAAATGTAATAAGATTATCATAGTGTGCGCATGTAAAAACTTTTATAATTACAAAAATTCAAATCAGTTTAACATCAATTCCAGTAAACATATTTTTAAGAAAAGTTTTATCTACGAATATCTTATAAGCAATTTCATTTTCCTTAGTTCAAAGAATTATTTTTAAACAAAGATAAACCCTACTTCATTTTAGAATAAACTTTCTCAAGAAAAAGAAAAGTTAGAAATAAATATTTTTCGACTTAATTGAAAATTTTTTTCTTTATAATTTCCATTATATATCTTATCTTATCATATTCTTTTAACTAAAAAAACTTTTATGAAATCCAAAAGAAAATAAAGCCGCACAATTTTAAATACTAACAAAAGAGCTTTAAAAATATAAATAATTTAAAAACCTCAAAATCCAAGAGTCTCATTTCGGTAATCAAAACTGTGTTACTGTCTTACTAAAAAAAATAATAACTGAAATATAATTATCATGGTTGACTAGAAATTCATTCGAGTGTATCCGGTTTCTAGAATTTAATTACCAGTATTTCGGATAAGTTGTTCTCAACAGAAGCAGTAAGATTTAATTTATTATTTACTTATTTGTTTAATTGTAAGTTAATTTTTTCTGTTTCAAGACAATGTAAAAAATGACCTTAATTAAACTCTATCATTACTCTATGACCTTAATGAAACTTCATCTTCTATATGATCATGCCTTACATTTAATAATTTAATATTATATTATCATAGAGAAACAAAATTGTTTATAAATTCAACTTCAATAAGTTACTGTAACTGTATTATTGATTTTTTTTTTCATACATCTAATTATTACGGTCACTAGTTTCTTTTACTTTAATGCCTAATTAAAAAGTGTTTATTTAATTCTAATTATTTATAAACTTACCTGATCAGGTGCGCTAACTTGTTTGGTTTTAATTGGATCACAGTCTGCATATCTGGTGTAAATCAACAATCCTGCAAGGGTTGTGACGGTAACAATTGTACCCAAGCCAGGTAAATTCAACCATATTGCTCTAAAAACACAAAATATTTATTGTCAAAGTTCTTCAATTAATTCCCTAATAATGATTTTTAAATTAAAGTTTTTATTTTCCAATTCTCAATCACCTTTAATACTCAGAATATTTCTGTATATATCAAGAATTAAGATTTAGGATATGTTAAAAATAAAGATTTTTGATACATCAAAAATCTTCTTATGTATCAAGAATTAAGGTTAAGATATTTTAAAAATAAAACTTTTTGAGATACATAAAAAAAACTCTGATATTTTAAATCTTGATATGTATAAAAAATTCAATTCTTAATAAAACGAAAATTATTATTTTTGTATCGACAATATCAACTTTATTTCCGAGTACATCTAAATGCATTCAGTTTCAAATTGAAAGATACATTTTCTTAAATTCTTATAGTAATAATTAATAATAGCGTAAAATAAATAAATGTTAGAGATAGATACATTTTACCTTTAATAATGACTGTGCGTGAAGCATTTATTGCAAGCAATGTAAACATCATTTCTTACCAATTTCACTTTCATAATTTTGTACAGTTATTTTTCTAAAAATATCAAGAATTATTATTTTTGGATGAATAGGATCAACTTTGCTTCCAAGTACACACAAATGCATTTAATATTAATTTGAAATACAATTAATTCAAATAGTTGTAATTAATAATAACACGTAAAATAGATAAGTGTTAGGGATTGATACATTTTACATTAATAATGATGTGAAACAACTATCGCAAACAACGGGAAAATGATTTCTTACAAAATACTTTCATAATCTTAGTACAGACATATTTTTTTATTTTACTGAATCGCAATAAATTGTTTACAATATTTTTTATTAAATCAATCTTGCAACATCACACTGACTTTTCATCTTTGAGGATAAACAGTATTAAAAAAATTAAGCTGAGACTTTTTGACTCTTAACAAACAATTTTAAAAAAATATTTTTGTATCAAAAGAATTCAATAGTTTCATTTCTGGAATTCTTTACTGAACAAATCCTTTAAAATATGTTCCTAAGTACTTAAAGTATTATAAGTTCATCTATATATTTCTTTAAAACTATCAATCATATTATCTTGATAAAATTCACAAATGATTATATTAAATTTCTGAATTGTACTATATCCTATTTGATAGAATTAATTCATCGCAATTACTATTTTTCATTAATCATCACAGAGTTCCATTTAATGGAGTATTCTCTGCTTAATTACTGGTTGCTAATCACGTTAGCTGTGTATGTAAATATTAAAGCTGTGTATGTAAAGTGTATTGTACAATAAAATGCTTTTGAAGCCCAGCAAGTGTTCTTAAAGTGCTATTAAAGCTAATAGAGATGTGGTTGTTTAATTAAGTTGCACTGAAAAGCAACATGAGGGCGAAAAGTGATCGACCTCATAATTTTGATCCTCAGTCAAATGACGAGGACGACACTTGGGCTGGCACCTCTCTCCTCAAACTTCCATACCACGCCAACGAGAGGACTTGGGATCAGAACTAGATTTAAATTGCATCACCACCCCCCTACACGGCAGATCTTTTGTAGCATCAGGGAGTCCCACTACAACGAAAACAACGCTGACCGCGAGTCGGAGACCATAACCACTAGGCTACCACGACTAATAAAGCTAATAAGCGTAAGCATGTGACTAGAGTAGCTCCGTCATAATTTGTATTAAATGTCGTTGCACATTTTTGTTTGTCCTATGTTTTCTTATCAATATAAGAATATTCAATCAAATTAATATTCAATGATTGAATTGAATTTGTAGTTGCTAAAATGATGAAATACTTTGTCAGTTATTTATATTGTCTATACAGGTTCAGAATGTGAGCAAGTAAATGCATGTCTTAATCGTTTAAATTTTTTATCTAAAATGATATTTCTTTAGTATCCCCGTTAAAACTATACTGACCCTAGATAATAATGCAAATTGCTATTCCAGTATGGCAATAGTCCTGATCTTGTTGTATTAAAGAACGTTTACAGTATTTTTATTTAAGAGTATTTCAAAATCCAATATATTTTATTTACTTGTTTTTTTAAATTATATCCCATTTTTTTTAAAAAAGAATCAAAGTTTTTTTTACTCAAATGAATTCTTTAAATATACAGTAATTTATTTATTTATTTTTAACAAATTCCAAATACATAATTAATAATTTACATAATTTTGACATATCTATAAGAAATGAATGGGCAATGCTAAAGAGATATTAGATCAATTAATTTTGTATACTACTTTGAAAAAAAAATCTTAAAACTAGTTTTTTCAGAGAACAATTTGAGAAAATAAAGCTGAAATTCCTTACTCTATACTATATATTGGTTCAGACATTATATTCAAATTTGAAAACTTTAAAACTGTGATATAAGTTTTGTTTAAAAGAAAATATGTAACTTAATTTCTTACATTAAAGTAATAAATTATCAAATAAAAATTCGCCTGAATTTTTTTAATGGTAAAAGTAACCATACAAACTTATGTAAAAGAAACTATTATCGCTATGTTCATCTCATTGCAATTAATTCAAATCTTATAAAATTAAAATAAATTTTCGTTATTCACAGAAGTATGTTGGTTTATTTATGAATATAAATTATATAAGTAATTAACTTTAATTATTTAAATAAGGGGAAGTATGAAAGAAAGAAATGTAGATCGACTGTTAAAAAATAGAATCGCGAAACCTTGGATAATATTGAAAGCTTATGATAAGAATTAGCAATCATGCATTACTTTTTAACTACTAAATAAAAAAAAATATCAGCATAAAAGAATATTAACCAAGACGAATGAAAAAATTTAAATGAAAAATAAAAATGAAACCTTGATGGAAGTTAAGATAATTTTAATAACAACTAGCAAGCATTCTTGAATAAATGCTTCAGCCTCTAAGCAAAATAACTCATATTTTATGAAGAAAATTGACTACTTTGAAACAAAAATTTCATAAGAAACAAAAATGAAACCTTGGCAAATTTTCTTTGTGTTCGTGATGAGAATTATTACCCATGTATAAATGGTTTAACCTCTAAAGGATATGTTTCTTAGAATTCTTAACAAAACCAAATAAATCTCAGAAAAAACAAACCAGTAAAAAATAAAATGAAATTTTAATAAACTTTTAAAATTTTTGATGGAAATTAATCTCACATGTAACCGTTTTTTTCTTTGTATATATTTAATATATTTTAGTCTCCCAAAATTTTGAAGAAAATACATTTTAACATTCCATGCCTTTTTTCCCAGATCATATTTTCTGTCCAGCACATATACCATTATCTCAACAATTCACCATTATATAAATTATATGTTTTATGCATTAGATTATGTGTAAAATAACTAACATATGTAATTTAAGGATAATCAACCGCATGACTTTTTCATACTTTTTTAGCTTTTGTTCATGGCCTGCTGCGAGATTAATTTTTAGTTCGGTTTATACCCTTTTTTTTAACGTGCATTGTCAGCTTTTAATTCTTAGTTTATTTCTTATATTTTAACAATATTTTTGACCATTTTTGATTTGAATTTTATTCTGTTTATAACTTCAGATGTAGTCTTGTTTACTCATGTTATTTTTATTCAGAATTTTTCACAATATTGATGTTTTTAATACAAATTGTGTAAAATGGGATATTCGAGAAACTTTCTTTATATAACTAACATCTGAGGTTTCTTTCTGACTTTGTATTAAGTGTCCAACTTCTTTCTAAATAATGAAATTTGGCTATGCAAATTAAATAAACTTTAGAAGTGAAGTGAATAGAGATAATATCAATTCGTATACAAACGACCGTGAAATGAATAGAGTTAAGTTTACGGTAATAGGAAGAGTGCGAAATGAGTGGAAGTTTCCTTGCGAATCCACGTGATTTGTTCAGATTAGGACCCAATATGTGCTGTCTGGTTAACTGGCTATTTGGAGGATTTATTTGCATCGTATTCCGGTAGAACTATCGGAATACGACTCAAGTGACATTTAAGACAACAGACTTCCGGCGTACCAATAAATGCTATGTTATAGAAGTTGTTAGAACTCATGGCAGGGATTTAGAACTATATAGCTGAGGGCATTGTCCTTATCTGAGAATTAATAAACTCTATTTTTTGAAACGTAATTTACTATTTTAACTACTTTATCTTATCTGTGCTTGAGCTTAAGTTGAAATTTTGATTTGTGATTCGAACAACATTTGAGATGATAGAAGAGACTGGTAATAAGATTACGTCACAATTGTACGAGAGTCAAAGCATTTCTGATAAATTCTTTATGTAGTATTGATATTATAACATATTACTATATACCCTAAATAAATCAATAAAATAATTGTAATGAAAAAATATAACCAATCTGTGCAAAAATGTATCTCTTCTTATTACAGAACACAAGCAGGTTTTTTTCACATTTAATATATAAATTTAATGCATCAAAATAAACAGACTCTTAATTTTTTTCAACCAAAATTCATATTAACCATCATAAATCTTCCAGGTACTGAATGAAGAAAATATTTTTCCAAACATTGCCCTGCGCATTTCTGAGCCTTGAAATAAGAAGCTATATATGAATTATTTCATGGATGAAGGTAAAACCGGGTTATTACGTAACAGACTCGTAAACATGTTAGATGCTTAGCTGCTTCAATTGTTCAGTGCAGACACGTGCATTCTGAATATGGATGCACATCTCGAAGGAAGAAAGAAAATAAAATCGCCCATGTGTGAGAGAAATTAACGTGCCGCTACATAATGCATTCGATCAGCAAAAAAGTTTATGCTGAGCTGCAACTTCACTTTCACTGTTTTGTTATTTTTTCATTTTGAAATAAGCATTTTCATCGCAAAAAAAAAATGTTTTTCTTTAATGCAAAGTAATTTTAACAAATGATTTGTAACGAGTTCTAATATGCTTTTGTATTTTTGTGTTATCAAAAAATGAATCATTTTAAGTAAGAAATTCCACAAATATTCATCAGTTTCATTATTCAGTGTGTTTTCTTGAGATAATTACCCATAATTGTTTTCAAAAAACAAGTAACTATTTATTAATAATTTTAATTCGGAGCTCATTGAGAGATTAGGATTGTCTAAAATAAAAAAAGAAAATATACGAACACAAATGGCTTAGTTTTATCTTACATAAAACAGAAGCTTATGCTAGTAAAAGGAAAATTGATGGATTGAAAAAAAAACTAAACATTAAATAGAGACAGTCTTTGAGATGAATTTCCGACTTATTACGTATTAACGAATTAACCTTCTGTTTTTATTCTGAAATTTAATGAAATTCTTTGAGAGAATCAAGAATTTTTAAAATTATGTTGAGCCATTATATTAAAATGTTCGTGACTAATTATAACGATAAATTATAAAAATTATTTCGAAAGAAGTTCTTCAAAACGCATTCTTCACGTGTTAAATTTTTAATATTTTAATCAAGACATTCCATGTACATTTTTACATCGTATTCCTCTTTATTTTTCAGATTTATGAACTTAAGTTTTCAGAAGTTAATCGAAATAGTTATAAATATTTATTATATCACATGTTCATAAGATCATTTAATTTTACTGATTTTACTAAGCAAATAACGACGTAGGGCTAGTTTAAAACCTTCAAAAATTCGAAAATTATGCACAATTTTTAATGGCCTTTATTTTTATTGTTTTGAAAGCCTCTGATTAAACAAAGTATTTGAACTCAATACGTCAGCTTGTGCTCTCATTTGACAAAAGTAAAACCTTTTCTCAGTGAAAGCGGAACTGTAGCAGAATTTACTTTTCAAATAGGTGAACGTCTCATGACCCCTTTTCTACAGGTCTTTCTGTAGGGCAAACCAAGGAGCTTTTTTTTTTTATCGGGTTGAGGGATCAAGAGGGTGTAACCTTTTATCAATGTATTTGGAACACAGCTTTTGGAATACAAACTTAAAGAAATTATCAAAGTTCGCTTCAAACATGTTAAATATATTCGTGGCATATTTAACGCGTTAGAATTATTTTTTTTAAATCAACAACTTAACAATATCGTCACGCATAAAGGTATGCAGAGGAAGGTGTTTATATTACTCATACGTAAGCACAGACGTGCAAGTCACCGAGAGCGCAAAGACATACGTCTCCGTCTTCAAGGCTGAAATTCATCAGATATGTAGAGAAAGCTTTTGATGTCCGGTTTTCTTAAAGGCTCTAAAGGTTATTACAGGTGATGGGTTCAGTGCCATAATTATTGTCATTCATTTCATTGAGGTTCTACCTTGTGCTTTCAAGTTAGGTGGGAAAAAAAAGTCTCTTGATTTTGTAATTTGAATGAATTTAAATAGAATAGAGAAAGTTATAATTTTGTTTTTTTCCTCGTTTTGTACAGATTCGGAACAAATAAAACATTGAAATTAATTTCTTCTCATTTCGATTTCTTTTCTTATGTTTCATCAAACAAAGAACACTTTAACAGTTTATTAAATTTTCCGAAAATAATATAAATTCCAACCACAAAGATAATGAAAAATGTTTGTATATTATTATTTTTGAGTTATTTATCGAACGAAAATTAATCTAAAGGAAATATTTGTTTTATTTAATCTGATTTTCAGATAAGGGAAAAAATTTAAAGATAATAAAAAGGAAGGTCATTGGCTTTTTTTTTCTTTAGTGAACAGGTTTTTTTGCAGGTTTTCATTTTACCTTTAAATAGATAATTTGATTTTTATTTCTTTTTAATCAGCTGATTTGAATTTTTTCCGATTGGTAATTGTAAGCAAGGTCATTGAATTGAAATACTGTAAGCAAGGTCGTTGAATTGACAAGATGTGTTAAAGCACAGTTCGATTTAAGCATATAGAAATAAAGTTGCATAATGAACTATCTATCACAAAACTGATTTTAAATTGCCCTTTACTTGTTTTCCTTCTTTAATCAGAACTACAGCATAACAATAAATTCTTTAAAGCGGTAAATTAACTTATAACATTTTTAATTTTGGATGGGTCCAAAATTTTATATAACTATTTTAAGCATTTTTTTAGTTTTCTACATTGATTGTTTACATCGCATCTAAAATAAACACAAGGCCTACTGGCGATGGGCCTCGGTCTTTAGCTTTCCACAAATAATAATAATTCTATAGATGTTATATTAATTGAATTTATTTCAACAAAAACTAAGATATTTTAAATTATGCTAATCTATATGATTATATTTGATTGACATCGTGTATCACAAAATAATTCATTTTTTCAACTGTTGACAGATTTTATAATTCGGGGCCATGATCACGTGACAAAGATCACTTGATAGTACCTCATTCTATATACATACGTCCTCCTTATACAATATCAAAGATTTAGAAGTCACTTAAATAAAACATGCAATAGCCCCTCCCCAATCACCTCACACAGAATTTTTGGTATAATAAGACTCAAACTCTCAGCGTTCCAACCCTGCGATTTTCAAACCAGAACAGTGCAACGATTGATCAGTTTGAAAATTAACACTTTGCACTTCAGCTTAGGGACTCATGTAGTACATTAACAACTCCAGAACTATATTAGTTACAAGAGTACATATATAACACTAAAAATTCTAAATAGGGATGTTGCAATAAAAAAAATATTTATTCCTTCGCTACTTTATTTAAAATAAGTTCACATTTAAAGATCTTCCTCAAAATGAAAACTTTAAACTTTGTGATTTGTCATTACGTGATTTTCTTAGAAAGCAATCACCCACATGCATATGGGGTTTCTCTTGAGTAACTATCAATAAATTTACTAAGCTCACGTCTTTTTTCTCTTTCCGACGATAAAAAAGTTGCAGATATAAACAAGCGCATTTGTTTATACAAAAGTGTTCAAGTAAGCAAAACAAACAAGTCGTCGTAGCAGTGATAATGGAATTTTAGTGGAATTAATGCCCATATTTTAAATGTCGCATTATTGGCGAAAATGGAGTGCAAAAAGGGTTAACATAGATTCTATTTTAAATGCTTCCTCGTCTTTTAACACTGTGGCCACTGTAGCCTAATGGTCATGGTTTCGGACATGCGACCAGCTTTATTTCTGTCGAGTAGTGTGTTCGAGTCCTGATGCTACAAACGACCCTCCATGTAGAAATAATGATTCACGTTAAATCTGTCGAGGTCCCAAGTTCTCCCATTGGTATGGTGAGGAAGATTGGAGATGGAGGTATCAGCTCTTTTGTCGACCTCGTCAATTGTTTGAGGTTCAAAATTTCAAGGTCTGTCACCAATAGCCCTCGTGTTGCTTCTCTGCGCGTGATAAACAATCACATTACAGTCTTTTAGTACTATTGCTTCTGCAGTTACAAGTTAACTCACAAAATATTAGCTTAAAACACTAACACCTTTACGATGACGTACATTATTTGTAGCCATTGTTGGTACACCGCTGTACGTTGATTTAATGCCGTGTTTTATTAAAGCTTTAAGAATTTAGTTTAAGTAAAGCGTTAAATAAGATAGTTTAAGTAAAGTATGTCATCGCTAAAGTGTTACAAAAATTCAAGTTGGTGGATATACCTGATAAGGACACATATATTTTCATTTGATTAATATATGCAAATGAATAAAAGTTTTGAATTTTGAATTAACAGATTACTTCTAATTACTAAGTTATTTTAGCAGTTTACAAGTTGTTCATTTTTTGTTAAACCCGTGTTTTAATCTCACGGTTCAATGAAGCAAGTAAAGTTTTTTTTTTGTTCCACCCACACATACAGATTTGTTATTCCTTGTTACCCACCTAACTGAAACAAGGGATATCACTTATCTAAATTCTATACTTGTATAAAAGAATTTTTTTTTTAATATTATGTAACCTGAATAGTATTCAGAGTGTGTTCTGTTAAGTCTTTTAACCTTTGATCTGCCTCTTAATCTGTGATCTGGGATTGATTGTGCGTTTAACGTCACACTAAGAAGCAACACGAGGCCTATTGGCGAGGGTTTTTGTAATTTTGAACCTTGGCCAACTGACGAGGACAACATTAGAGCTGGTACCTCCCTCTTTAAACTTCGCACCATACCAGTGACAGAGTTTGAAGTCTCATCAGATTAAACATGTATCAGCACCGATACGCATGGCAGTTTTTTAGTGGCACCAGGACTTAAGCCCCCGACTTGACTAAAACAATACTGACCGCGTGCTAGCGATCATGACAACTAGGCTTATGGCGGCCATCATTGTGATTTACGTATCTATTCAATGAAATCAAATGGTGTTGATCGCAATGTTCATTATTATTTTTAGTAAGAAAAAGGAAGGGGTTGTTTTTTTAAGCCATTGTCTGAGTCCATTGGGAAAGTATTTAAACTACCAATTTTAAGCGGTATATTTATTTTAAATTAAACACTATATTGACATTAAAAATGTAAAATGTAAATTTGAGATTTGATTTTAGGATATCTAAACTATTCGCATAGTACTTTAAAATAAAATTAACATATATGTTAGCAGCATGTGTAACTTCCTGAATATCTAAGTATCTTTCTAAATCATCTAAATTACAAAATGCTTATCAAGATAGAAAAGAAAGGCGACTCGTTTTTGATAGCGAAAACCTCGGAAGCATTGAGAATAAATAGGGTTCTTAAGTATAATAATTTATAAGTTTCCTTGGAACCTATTATTACAATATAAACATTAATATTATAATGGATAGTAATTTATGTATCCGTTATACATAAATTAATATTTATTAATATTATTGCAGAATATTTTCAGAAATTAAGAAATTCTGTAGTGTGAGAGATATAGCACACAAAGAGTTTTAATATATACAAATTGTACAGTCGTGGAAAATATCATGTGTAATGAATTTCGTCATAAGAAGTGTGTTTTAGAAATATCGTTTTCTGTACGAAACATTTATGAAAGTTTATGCTAGTTAAATATTCCTCAGTTTTTTAGCATTGTTTACCCTAGCCCACAATTTTGAAAGGAGATATTCATTGTTACTCACATCATCTTCTTATGAGAGACTTATCAGTTAAAAAAAAACTATGAAAGTTAGCTGGTTGGTTTTATTGGCGCCATAGTCAATTTTGGCGAAACTGCGCCAAGCAATTGATAATTTATTAGTAACCTAATGTATCAAGTAAGTAATTATTACAATTGTATACTTATAATCTAGATATTCGGTAAAAAGAAGGATTTACATTGGAAGTATTAATTGACAAGGAGGAAGATCGAAGGTAATAAAATTCGCTTGGGCAGTTAGAGCAGCGCCTTCATGCCTCCTGAAATCCGTGGTATTAATGACAATTTGTAAGAAAACACAAGCTTTATGCTTTCCATTACAGTGCTGTCTAGAGCATCACCGCTTACTCTCCGCCTATGCATTGTGTGGTGAAAATAACTTGTTTAGTTGTTTTCTATCACACCTTTAATTTTTGCCCATGAGTTTCGAAACTCCCTGTATGTCAAAAACGTTACTGGTATTGACAAATTTGAAGTTTGTGTCACTTCGCAAAAGGCGGAAGTATGAATAGTCAAAAGATGCATAATCGGAACAACCAAAATATATACCAAAAATTGATACAGATAACTAGTGACAACAATAATTTATAATAAAACGTACATCTTTTCCCGAAATTCCTATCATACTTTATTGACAATGATTTTCAATGTTTATTTACGTCATACTTAGATGCAACACGGAGACTAATTTCGAATCTCAGTCAAGTGACAAGGACGACACCTGAGCAGGTACCTCACTCTCTAAGCTTTCACAACACACTAACGGGAGGATTTGGAACCTTTACAGATTTAATGTGGACAAGACCCGCTTCATAGCAGGTCTATAGTATCATCAGGGCTCGAACCCACGACTCGACCGAAACAACGTCGGCTGCACGATCGCGACCATGACCATTAGACTACGGCGGCTACTCCTTTATTGACAAATCAAAAGCATTAAGTAATTTTACATAGTTTAAATAAAATGTAATTAGTATTTGACACCGAAATGCAAAATTATGATTTGAGCAATTTGGAAGAAAAGTCTGTTATCATGCTAATTATTATAAAAAGTCAAATTTTTACTATTAATAAAAAGTTATTCGAATTTATTCCTTTACTTTCTAACATAACTTTAATTTTTTTGGAACGCTTCCTTAACTGTGCTTGAAATTTAGTTATTGCACCAATCAGAGAATCAATCATAAGTAATTTATATTAGTTATTTCTCTCAATAATAAGCAACTTAATTTCTGATGATAAAATCATTTTTTAATTCAATTAAAAAAGCATGTACAGTTGTCAGAAAAATAATACCTTCAATAATATTTGCAGTTCTCTTCGCAGCTGAACAAATTTAATATTACTGTTAGTGTTTCAAAAGGATTTAATATGTGGAAAATTTACTTATAAGGAAGGGTTCAAAAAATAACTGCTTTTGACTACAGCGGCCGTCACTAAGACAAGTCGGCAATGAGTGCTGTCATCTGATAAATGGCGCCGAAACAAACTTTACACTGTTTCATAGTTGTTTGATTGCTACAGCGTCAAACATATATATATATATCGAAAATTTATATCTAAACTTCTCCATCACTCACTCACTCATTCCTAACAAGTTACTTTTTAGGCACCTACGTATTTAATTAATATCCATAAAGATTTTTTTAACTATGGATACCGCATTCTTTTCTCTATTTCTTTTTTTCCTACATTATGAAACAAATGTAAATTTCCAAGTTTTGTAAAATTCTCCTTAAAACTTAAGTTCAGGAGGTACAAAAAAGGTTTTCTCAAAGTGAAACGAATAATGTAACATTTTTTTCATAGTACTTTTCAAGGATAGTTAGATTGGTAGATAATTATTTTCTTATTCTATAAACATGAAAAAAATATATGAAAAGTAATATAAAAATGTAAATTATTGAACAAAATTAAAAAAAAAAAAATAACAGTAACATACCGAAATTTTTATATGAATGGATTCCTTATGTCATGAATCTTTTAAATCAGGGCTTCTTAAACTTTTGTCATTCACGACCCCATTTATGATTGCGAGTTTCTTGACGACCCCATACAAACCTTGACGACCCCATACATGAATCATTGTTTAGCTGCAGGTTGCACGTGTGTACGCGCGCACATTCCTCCCTTTGATTGTGTGTGATATTTAGAGGTGGCGGTCAGAGTGGGAAGTCAGCGGCGCGCGGTTTATTCAACATGTATGATTCCGACAAACGCACTAACAATGTATAGCCACAGTATAAAAATAGCGATCATCGATCGTTTACTGCTGTCGGTGGAGATAGCTCAAAACCTTCAACAAATGCGCGTGTCTAGATGCTGCAAGTCCACTGTATTCCGCCAACTCTAGTGATGTTATAAAATGGTATATATAAATATTTGGCATTATAAAATCTCTCGCGACCGCAGAATTTTGCTACGCGACCTATAAAAAATATTTTAATAGTTCAGAAAAAAATTTAATATTAAAATTAAACGCTTTCAAATCGAGTTGCATTTAAAGAGGCGTGTTTTAGTATGCATTTGTTATTTAGCAATCTAATTATCCCATGATATTTGAAACCGGGAAGTATTAGCGATCTGTTATCTTTTTGAACTAAAAAACATTACCTTCAAAATATCTTTTATTTTAATCAACATAAAATAAAATATTAAAGAAACTTAAATAAAAACAAATCACACACGCGCAGAAAAAAAATTGTTAAATAAAGTATAAAAGTGAATAACGAATAAAACAGAATAAAGTGTAATATATGCGGATTTGTCGTTCAAAGTAATTTTTCTTACAAAATCTTCCTGATTTTCCCTCGTATCTTTGGAGATAATGAATGAATATAAACGACATTTCTAACGTAACCTATAAGCATTAACTATTTAGTTCTACAAAAATATTGAAATCCCGTTATAAAGAAATATTTTAACAATTAATTAACAATGTTAATTTCATAACTTAATAATTACTTCATCTCATCATACTCGTACTTTAATTCTCTCAGAGTTATTAACAATGAAATTAATTATTTTATTTAGTTGTGATTAGAATTGCAAAAGTTATTTTAAGAGTTTTATATTTTCTTTTCTTTTCTTTTTTTGAAAAATGTACAATATACTTTTGCTAAATGAATTCCGTGTTCTATACAGACGAGATGAAAATTAAAAATTACTGTTTTTATTCAATTTATTTTTTATAAAATTAGCAGAGGTTTTTGAAAGTAATTCTTTTAACTTTTTTATAATATATTTTCAGGTAATAAGAAAAATTAAAAAGTGCACTACAGAAAATATATAAATATAACATTTTCTTCTTTGTAAACCTATAAACAAAACGAAGACCCACAAAATATATTGCAATATTCAATAACGACAGGTCGTAGTTTATTTCAAGAAACTTATAATAGTTTTTAGTTACTTATATCTGTTATACAATATATCCGGTAGCAAAATTCGAGTGAACGAAAGTTCAATTCATTGCCTTTTTAAATGAAATAGTAATATATCAAAGAAAGTGACAGTTCACATTTTATCAATAGCTGAATTTTACTGCTTACGCTTTCAATGAAACATTATCAGCTGTAAAGTGCTTCTTAATTGAATAATAAAATAGAACATATGCCTATTATATATACATATATATAAGTGAAAAAGAAATGCAAAAAGCATTCAGTCATTTATGTCTTCAATCAAGATGAAAGTTTTGTATCAATGTCATATTTTTCTCGTTTAATAACAGTTTGATAATTAACATCCCTCTTTTGCGTCTATGAGTCTTGATCAACCCATACATTACACGCATTTTTATCCTGAATACCTAACGTAAATAAAATCTTCATTAATCTTGTTGTTTTGAAAATGTTTTAATTAAAGTGTCTGCCTGATATGATTTGGCCTCTTTTAAAGTTGAATAAATTGGCGTTCCTCTCTATGAATATATTTACATGACAGATCGAACTACCTTGACATCATTTACTACAAGTCTGTTTGATGATCTTGACATGTGACGCTCTTAGCGAAGATTTTTTAAGGTTATCTTTATTATCTATTATTAATTTTATAAGCGTAATTTGAATCGAAACAATTATTAATTAAAGAGGGTTTTGCAATACAAATTCTTAATCCACATTATCTGCAATTATGCATAATTTCGAAGAATGAGTAAATTTGTTTTATTTATAAAGTTCAATTGGAGGGGGAAATATTAGTATCCCTAAAAGCAAACTAAATCATCTTGACTTTGTAAAAAAAAATTTAAAGAATAAGAACCATATTCTAGTATTATAACTTGGAGAAAAATAAGACATTTAATAGATAAAGATTTTGATATCGGAAATTTTCGAATATTCATAATATTTTAACATTATAGAAAACCGATAAACGTACCTTAAAACTTTTTCAATAAGAATTTTTTAACTTACAGTGGCGTAACAATTTACTGATAAGGAATTAATTTCAAACTAAGGGTAATTGAATAAGTACTTTAATCATTGAAAATTTAAGTAGCATTATTAAACCTTAATTAGAAATAAAAAGCTTGAAACAATATTTGAATAATATAAAAATAGACAATGTTTCCTTAATGTGAAGTAGCAAGGATAATTAAATTATTCTGCGAACAAAATGATGCATAGGAACAGTAACGGAATTCCCAACGGATATGAATAAGAGGAGAGGAAACAATTTTGCTTTATACTTGTATAAGGGTTGCTTTAATTTTCAATTCTAGTGAAACGTTTTACTGCTTATCAAGTTTTAATATCTGGAAATGAGTCATTTGTTAAACAGAGCATCAGAACTGTCTTAATAAAATAATTAATAAAATACTTACATTCTAGCTCCTCGAATGTTTGATATCGTTAAGTATCGTTGAACCATAGGTTGACTAATCCCGTAAATAGACAGCCAAGTGAAAAATCCTCCTATTGTTAAGCTCCAGACTGTATGCCGAGCGGTTGGATCGAAATCAAAACTGAAATAAATTATTTCTTTTTTATTTATGTATATTTTCTTTTTAGTAATTTATTAATGGATCTTCACTCCAAGTTAAAAAAATGTTTAAGAAAATATTACTTTCTACATTAAAATAAAAAGGACAAAATGGCGATAGATTTTTCATTTTACAAAGTTTACATTTTACAATATAAACTGTTATGTGATATATTTATATCAATAAAAGATAACTCCAAAGTATTTATAGAAATTCTATCATATTTCACTACGTGCATTAATTAATGCATCGATTGTTAAAGGAATTATATCGTCTTAAATTTAATGTAAAATTTGTAGTATTCGTATTCTAGACTATAACTCTAAAAAGCATTTTCATACTACTACATCAAAAGTGAGAAAATTTATCATGTTTATTCTCACTTTTCACCTTCCTCTACATCTAATAAAAAAAAAGAACGTAGCCGGATGTTTGAGCATTTTACTACATCTGATCCGGTAAATCCAACAAATTATTAAAATTCCTAGTTATAGATTTATTCAACTACAAGATATCGTCATATCTAAAATATAAATCATTTTATAATTATTTACAGCTTACTGGATTCCTAAGACGTAGCTTCTATATATGTTTACTTGTGATACTAATATTTATATATAACTGAATAAAATATAACACTCTTCTAGGTTTTATAATTGTATTTAATGATTCATTTCAGAATTTTTTTAAATTCTGATTTCATTTATTAAATTTCAGAATTTTTTTAAATTAATTTTTTTTAAAAATTTAAAAATTCAAATATGTTTGTTTTGGTAATTTATTTTTAAAAAATTATAAGGGGAGAGAATTAATATCCAATAAACAGTATATTATGTACTTCAATACGATACGCTTTAATACTTTTTAAAATGAAGTTAAATAAACGACATTTAAAGTGAAAACACTTACTTGAAAAATTCAATCCTCTCTCCTTCATTGCTTTTATTCCAAATATAGCTCATACCTCCTAAATCAATAGATCCTTTTATAACAACGACCAGCATTGCTCCAAAGATCACAAATACTTGAAATAAATCTGTCAGTACAACAGCTTTCATTCCACCCTAAAAGTATAATTTCAGTGGTTCATTTTTAGTTCTATTTTATGTTTTAAAAAAGATTGATTTAATTATACTTGTTAACAATAAAACCTGAAGACTTAAATTGCTTTGCATATATTCTGTTTAGAAAGCTTTTTTCCCCATCTAAGTGTTAAATAATTCATTGCACATCTTATCTTCATTTAATTTGCCTATTCATGTTTCATTTGGTTGGCAAAGAGTAGAAATGTAATGGAAGTCAAATTACAATAAGTCCCCTAGGTTAGTAAAAAGAAAATAGCGAATAGCCCAACGTCCCAACCTATGCAAACTGAAAAAAAGATAAAGTAAATTTTCATAACTTCCACATAATGTGTATAATTATTCTTTATAACAGTTCTTGTATAATTATAAATTCATCAGTTCCACCTTCCTTTGATTAACTTAGAAATTAATGCAAATATAAGAAAACATAAGCAATTCGGGACATTAATAGTCGACGAGATTTTTTTTCCAACTTGAATTTCTTCTTTTTTCACGATGTTTTAGTTATGTATTAAGTTAAAATAAGCGCTTTTTTACAGTTATTAAATTTAATAACAGATTATCATACATTTGAGCAGACTAAATAAAAATACTCATATTAACAATTAGTTATTTTAATCTAAAGCAGAAAAAACTACAATTAATATTCTAATAATTAATTTTAACACATTTACATTAAAATAAAAACAAGTAGTTTCTAAGTCAATATCTAATAAAGAATGAATAAAAATGTTTCACTTGAAGAAGAGTGTTAAAAGTATCAATCGGACTTTTAATTGTTATCAAAATTGAAGAAACGAGACATTTTACAAATATTAACTGAATATAACTGTCAAAAATAATTGTTATTTATTTTTTAGCTATTTTAAGATAATTTTCAGATTGATTGTTTTATTAACGTCACACTCAGAAGCAATACGATAGCTGTTGGTAACGGTACTGGTAATTTTGAATCTTAGTCAAATGGCGAGGACAACACAGAACTGGCACCCTACTCTCCTATTTTCCATACGATGACAGTATGAGATCTTGGTGCCTCAACATATTTAGTGTGCATCATCCTCTTAACACAGCTGGTCTTTAGTGGAATCAGGACTCGAACCCAAAACCTAACGGAAGTAACGTCAGTGATGAGCTCTCAACCATGATCACTCGCTTACCACAGTCTTAAAAAATTTCTGGCGAACTTTTCGTAAGCGAACGCAGTATATATTAAAATTTTTCGACATTCAAAATATGATACTTTATATCTTTTAATAATTAAATTGTAAATGCAATATTTTTAGAAACTTCATTATGAAATGCTTCCGGTACATGAGTTTAGCAAATTACTAAGCTTAATAAAATGAAAAAACTTAAATTTATGAAGATTATTTACACCCACTACGTTATTTTTCTGTATTATTTCTTTATAATTTTTACATAAACTAGAGGTTGTTAAAATCAGAAATATACTCTTTATTAAATTTGAAAATAATGATAAGAAAATACTATGCATATCATTGAATAAATTTCAAATTGAAGAATTGATTCCATTATGAACTTAATAAAAGTTCAGAGTGACACACAAAAAAGGAAACTGGTGTTTTAATAATTTAAAAAATCGTTAAAAACTTTTCACTTACAATGGTTGTGTAAAAAGTGCAAACGATTCCAATGGACAGGACACAAAACCAGACTTTAAGACCAGTTACTACAAAAAAGAAAATAAGTTTCATTATCATATGATGAAATTGTTAAAGCTAATTACTGGCTTAGTTTTTCCAATTGTGAATTAAAAGAAGCTTATTTAAATATTTTCTTGGTCGATTAGAAAAATAAGTTTCATTCGCCATTTAATCATCAATAATTAAGCGGCATTATAGAAATATGATGAATTAGTTCAAATACGTTATTATTAACGCTACCTTCAAAAAAGAAAGTATATAATTTTATTTAGAAACATTTTATTTAGAAACATTTTATTTGGATAAAGCATTGTAATCTTAACCATTTCAACAATTATTCCATTATGATTGGTGTAATCTTTCATAATAATAGAATGAATTAAACATTGTTTTAATGTATAATAAGTTTATTGTTGTTAAAAAATAAAATTACTTCTCTATAAGTTTATTGTTGTTAAAAAATAAAATTACTTCTCTAT
>BMAW01052645.1:696372-744106 GCA_019974015.1 Nephila pilipes | reverse complement strand
ATAAGTTTATTGTTGTTAAAAAATAAAATTACTTCTCTATAAGTTTATTGTTGTTAAAAAATAAAATTACTTCTCTATCTCTCGTTGACACATATTGTGAGAAGTTGGGATTTATAATAAAAGTTTCCAAAATATTCTTTAAATAAAATTTTGTAGCGAAAATTAAGCTCTAAGAAAATTTTAAATCGGATTTTATAATTCAAAGTTAAATTATATTTAATTATTCATAAAGTTTTGGGATTCTTTATCTGTTTTATACACAAAATACGGGCATTTATAGATTAATACTAAATTACAAGCCTTTCGTTATCACTTCTTTTTCATACAATGTACTTATTTATATTGTAATCTTCTGTCAGAGAGAAATCTTAAATCATTTTTTGATTTAATAGAAATAAAAACCAACCATGAGAAAATTCTACGAAAAGAGCTTTAATGAAAACTTAGGAGTTGAATCTGTATTTAAAATTTTCATTTTTGATTTTAGAAACTTAATTGCATTACTACTGAAAAATATTTTTGTCACACATTATTTGTAAAAATTTCTAAAATGATACTTATGACATCACAAACAATCTATCACAAGCTAATTAATATTATTAGAATGTGTCTCACCCAATTTTGTTCAATATGCATATATATATATATTAAATTTAATACACATTTCATGAGTAAATTATAACTCATTTAGAGCAAAAACAATTCTACTAATTTTCCAAGTTTTAATTGCACTTAACATTTTTACTTCAAACAACAAACAGCTTTCACTGGTCAAAGCAATCTTACCTTTCAGCATCACAACTCTTTCGCATTCACGCTATCCATTCAAAATAAAAAAGAAATTAAGAAACAGCACTTACCTTGGGACAATGCAAGAGATGGGGCATACATCACTATGGCCATGTATAATACCTAAAATAAATTGATCAGTATTATTTAAAAGCTATTTTAAACTCTATGCGATAAACATAATTACTTCACATTTATTTTTTATATCCTTACCTGATAGATTCCTTTTTAAACAATTTTTTTTAAAAAATACTTAGTTAAAAACATTTTCATATAAATATAAAAGCTTTTGCTATTGAAACGAGTATATATATATATATATATATATATATATATATATATAGAGAGAGAGAGAGAGAGAGAGAGAGGAAATATATATATATATGAGCAAAATTAGAGTTTTAGTAAATAGCTCTCTACAAATGACACTGTAGAAACAATTAAATCATTCAAACAATCAACGTACAAATAATCGAATATTTACGGCTACTTTTAATTACTAATTACAGTAAAGAGCCACAAAAGATCTATAATAATTCACAAAGGAAGCTAAATAAACATAAGGTTATGTTTAAGTGATGCTTTTTATAAGCATTCATATTTGTATGTTAGAATAAAGAGTAACATGTATTTCTTTTTATTTTAAAACAGTAAATTTTTTTCTCAATATCTGCAATTCCAAATACCAAGATACATTATAAGTATTTTTAAATATATATTTTTTTTAATTTCCATTTTATATCCCTATCAATACTGTGTTTAAAATTTCAACCACTGCAGCGCTCTACCAGTGACCAGATGACAAGATGTCTGGACTGAATTTAATCTATGTAAAGTATCCTGCTCGGATACATCCGCAGTTTGAGGAAAGAGTGTTTTTTATGAATTCTTCAAAGGAAAGGGAAATAATTAAACACACAAACGATGCTATGGAGACTTAGAGAATAAAACAAAAAGTTGTTCGCCGCATTCAGTATATTGTAACATATTGTATAATCAGACATAAACGAGGGAACTATTTGTTGACATTGTTTTTAAATATTAATAGGAAAAGTATATCCTAGAAAGAGAGAGATTATTTAAAAATTACTTGTAACTGTTAGAGTTGCTAGATGTTTACTGATGTTTTTAAACTTTATAAATAATGATAAGAGTATAACTATACCATCATACACTAAAGTAATAATGTGAACTTTATAATTTAATTAAAATAAAGTTAAACTACCTTTGAAGGAGCCGTAGGAAGAGAATTGAAAATAATTCCTTAGTTTTAATTATAAACCATCCTAAATTAGAGATTTATATTTCTACTTATTATAATGCAAAATAGTTATAAAATTTCTTTTAGTTTCAGATGTTTACCTCTAGATACTTCTATAACTTGCGTGTTCAATTTTGCTATACTCTTTTACTCTTTTATGTCATTAAATGTTGTGTTTCTAAAATAAATATTCATGACAAAAAACGTCCACATTAACAGTACGACAATATTTTTTTCTGGATTTTTGTGAGCATTAATAATTTTGTAATATATAAATAAATATTTTCAGTATATTTGAAAATTTAAATTTATTTCTTCTAGGCATGGAGTTCCATTTCATGATTTATGTTATTATCTTATTTATACCTAGTTCTACGTGAGGGCCTTTTAAATAGTGGTACAGTGCTAACACATCTGTAAAACTCATCTTATACCTAGTGGAACATGAAACACGAGAAATTTCATAACTGATTTCTGAACTGAAAAAAATAAGTACAAAAAAAGATTTGCGTACAAGGACATTTTAAAAAGTTCTCGTGTTAGGAATGAGAAATAAGAATGGGGTAACGCTGTAGAGTTGTCCATTTATTATTTTTCCTTTTTCTGCGAAGTCAATGAGTATGACGCTCTTCGCCCCCCCCCCCCCCGAAAAAAAAAACCTTCGACTTTATTTTCCCAGCCGATGGGGCAGACTTCGCCTTCTTTAGAAATTATTAACCGGGAACACCCCATTGAATATATTTTTCTTGGTTTCTAGTGCATAAAAAGCCCTGGTTTTATCGATAGCAAATAAGATGCCAAATCCAAACTAAACTAGGATTCAATGTCAAAAGTTGCTTTGATGTTGTTTAATAGATAACAGCATACAGTGGAGACACCAGCTTATTTAAGCGGCGCCTTCAATAGAAGGTATTTTTGAGCCACCCTCATATACCACCATATTAAGCTGTAATTTTATAGCTTCCACTTAAAACAACATAACTTATATTTACTTTAATCTAATTTAGATTGAAATATTTTGTTCAATTTACTATTATTCTTTAATTCCAGTTAACATAGTAAAAATGTGTGTATATAAATCAAAAATATATTATTATCAACTTTAATACTGATTCTTTGTTCCTAATGACGCATGCAAATCACATGTAGATAAAATTTAAAGTTTTTGTAAAAATCAAATTGAGTAAAAGGATCATGCCATTTAGTTTTTCAAACGATAGATGACGATTGATGGATATTTTATTAATTATGCTAGAATGTGTAATATGTGGCCTACATAGCAGTTTACTCAGATGTAAATTTATTAGATTAACTTTGCTATTTTGGTTATTCTTATTTTAATGATTTTAACTGAAAAAAATTCTATAAAAATGTCTGAAATTTGTGTCATTAAAGTTTCATAAATTTATATCTTGGTGATACTCTAACTAATAAAATTTCATTCTTATATATAGTCAACTTTCATAATTAATTGAAAAATAACAAGAATACACCAAAGCATTATTCATTTAATTTTAATATAAGTTCATCATATTAAAATTCTCTTTTTGATTTGCATTACCAAACAACATAATATTGTTTTATTTTCATTAGGAAATTCTTCCTTTGAAGAGATAAACATGTTTTTTTTTTTAAATTGACAAATACAATTGTACTCATTTACATTACATTTCAATCAACCGCAAACATAAGAAAATTAATAGACAGCATAGTAAATACAGTTGCCATAATAATAATATAGAAGAATATATACAGCTGCATAACGATAATAATATGTAACAAAAAATAATCAGGTACATAGTGCAATATATCTTAGCAATGTAAATATACCTTAAAAATTAAATGTGAATATTATAATCATAATGAATTATAATGTCAATCTTTTGAACCTAACACCATGTATCCTTTATTTTATGCCCACGCATTTTTGTTGACGCAATTTTCTGAAAAAAACATGTTAATAAACAAAACATCTCTGGCATACTAATCTTCTTGGTGTTACATCTAGCCAATGAAGTAGTTCTTGAGACGGTTCCTATATGAATCAATGAATGATAATTGCATTATATTTAATGCGATAGCGGAAATGATTGGAATTTCGTTAAGAAATCGCTCGCTCATGATTTAAAATTGCACCCAACTAGGCACAAAAAAGCCTTTGATTTACGCATTTGGATCAAGATAAACTTTTTGGAAAAAATTATTACCTTATCGAATACACTTTGTATAATGTAGTCTATTCACGAAAGAAAATAAAAAGGGAAGCTTTTTAGCTACAGACATCATTTCTGATTTATCTTTCAGAAAAACGAATGAAATTCTCGAGGCCACATTGCAAAAAGGCATTACCTTTTGTTGCACATGTTTGTCCCAAAAGAAGAAATAAATATCCTCCTAGGAACAGGTACATTTTGGGAAGTCAATTGCATTACGATGCAGAAGATCGGGAAAAATTTTTACCCGACAGAAACAGTTTTCGGTCAAACGATTCAGGGTCATATGTTCTATGACTTAAGATGATAATTTACAGTTAATTATGTGGGTTATTGCGCTGAGTTGAATAATAGCTTATAATAGCTACGAGAGGAAGTAGAAAATAAAAAAAAGGCAAACAAATTTTAGAACAGGAGCTAATTAATGAAATTTGAATCCCAATATATCTTTAAAAATGGAAGATATGAAATCAAATTAATATAACGAAAAACTGAAACTAGTAAATGTCTTTATTTCAGAGAAGTATGCTGGAGGTTGGAGTCAGGATACAAGGGTCAATGTCATCTGCTGGTGTTAGGAAATTTATCTTCATCGAAGGTATGATGTATCATTTCAAATACTTGTGTGAAAGTATTGCAAAATAACGTGCAAGAAACTATAGACAGTTTACAGCTTGGAAACCAATGAATCTCTTTAAGCATAACGATCCAAAAGACACAACAAAGATAGTGAAAAAATGACTTCTTTACAAAGTACTTGTACAACTCCATACCCTTTCTCAATCGCCATATTTAAATCTCATTAAATACGTATAGGAAGAGCTTTACAGGAGAGTTGGAAAATAGTTTCAGAGATGAATATGCGTTAAAAATGCATTGGTGCAAGCATGGTCTGATATTAAGTCAGATACTACAGTAATCTTATTGTATCAATGTCTAGAAGATTGCAATACTTCTTTGATCCACAAGGCCAAGTTACACAATGTTAAACTATTTTCAATTGCATAAAATATGCTAATTTTTCATTTTCCCTTGAAGTGTATGTACATTTTTATGTCATGCGGTTTTCGTTAAATGAATTGCTTTTTGTTTACCAATTTGAAGGGTTTCATTTTTTCATAAATATGAATAAAGGTAATTAGTATTTAAGTATAAATTATATTATAGATTTTCGGGTCTAATAATTTCTTATAAAATGGTTATTTTTGAGAGTGTTTGTTGACTTTTGTGACTGATTGTATATATAGATTAACATAAAATATCAATACTCCTTTAATGTTGCATTTTTTTGCTCGAAGACTGATATGAACAGTAAAGTTATTTTCCATAACTTGATATTTCATTAAATGAATGAATGATTCATGGGAATGGATGGAAATGCCCAGAAATGGAAACGTTCATGAAGCAGTCGGAGGATTCTTCACACACATTTTATAAAAAGTTCGAGCCTCTTCGAAATCATCACCCGAATTTACTTTATCACCATCAGAAGATCTTGAAAATTATGAAAAACTAAGTACCTGTACCGGATATGCTCAGTACCGATATGCTCAGCAAATATTCATTGTAGCTGGAATCAGAATTTTCGCAATCACTGCTGCTATTGTTAAAATCATCTTTTGTCAATTCACACAATAGCTTAAGAATGTAAACTACATACAATGAAACTTTAAAACTCAGTTATTAATTTCTCTCAATAATCTAATAATGGTACAATATTTTTCTCTCAAAGTTTACCTAAATGAAACTTTCGTTAAATTTAATATGCTGTCCTCCAACAAAAGTGCGCGTTTCACAACGAATCAGATCACTAAATGAAATTAAAAAAAAATCAAGAAAGTTTGTTCTACGGATCAGCAATCCCATCTATGATTCAAAAAGTCAACTAGAATAAAAATTATATTTGATTATCATAAACACGAGATCTGAAAATGTGATACTTGCATCACATATGGGTAAATCACACAGCTCCGAAAGAGCGATACTTGCTTGAGGTGCGGGAAAAATTACTTACTGGTTCAGTGCGAGTAGAGGTGCAATGCAACGAAACATTTAAGGTAATGAGAGAAGGTGACAGAAGAAGACATCCAACACTGTTTCGAACAATGGGAGATTCGAATGAAGCGTTGTAGGAATAAAGGATGGTGTATATTGAAGGTGATAATAAGTAAATATGTATGAATTCAAAATAAAATGCTTTACAGCATCAGTCTCGTTATTCAATAACCACACTTTGTGCATACAGAGTGTTGGGATAACAGTTTTTGTTGCTCTATATCCCATAAAACCGAGCAATAAAAATAGAATATTTTGAACGCATAACTCAAGTCTTTTGTTTGTAAGAAGACTTACACGAATGTTATTTGCACTTACTGATCTTAAAAATAAATAACAGCAGTATAATCTTTTTATGAAGAATCCCAAAAACGATGCAGATCATTATTTGAAGCTTTAAATGAAAAAAAAAAACTTTTCTCAGCATCCAAACAGTCTTTAGATAGGTAATATCTGTCCAGTAACAAGATCATCTTTAGAGATTTTGCAGCACAAGGCCATCCCATAATAGCTGACATTTCCAAATATTTTGAATTCGTATTTTCCTAAAAGCTATGAATGAAGTTAACATTTCAAGGTACTTAAAAGTTTTAAATACGACTGATAATGTAGATCCCTTTGATTGTACGTTCATAACTGTCGAACACATAACAGAATTAAAAAATTAACTCATATTTTTTAGGTTTCCAATTTAAACCAAGAACTTTCTTTAGTTCCGAACCAACTATTTTGCATGCAGAGTCGTTTATATTTGTTACTTCATAAGACCGTTTTTAAGCTAGCAGTTCATTTAAACACTACCTATGAAGTTCAAAATGGCCGCGGTAGTTGAGTGATCATGGTCGCGAGCTCATGGCCGGAGTTGTTTTCTTCGAGTCGTGGGTTCAAGTTCTAATGCAACTAAAGACTCGTGCAACGGAATTGATGCATTTTAAATCTGTACAAGACTAAATCATGTCGTTGAAGTAGTGAGGAAAATTGAGAGGGGGTGCCACCTCAGTTGTAGTCCTAGTCACTTGACCAAGGCTCATGATAATGATGCACATCGCCAATAAAATACATGCTGCTTCTAAGTACGACGTTAATAAACAATTAATCCAAAATCTTTAGAGGACGGAAATGTAGTTTCTTCCCTTTATTTTCTTTGTAACATAATTTGCTTGAATGTTTCTTGAAACGATGGATGTACATATTTTTATTTTACACTTTTTTATTATATTCATATTAAACAAACAGTTAAATTCTGGCAATTTATTAAGCGTTGAGATATCATTACTATGGCATCTTACCATTAATTCGTGGAACTATGTAATTTGTGTAATATTAAATACAGTATTAAAGTGTCACTAAGCCTATCAACATTTTCTTCAAAAATCTCTAATAAAGGTTTGATTTCATGCACAAATTATACACTAAAGGCAAAATGTGATGAAATTGATTCATAATAAATATTTGAACGATTTAAAAAGCGTTTAATATGAGCAATAGTTTATAATAGAGATTTGGATTTGATTTGAATTTTTTAAAAAAGTGTATTACAATTTCTAAAAAAAATCTTTTGTTATTCTTATTAAATTATATAAATAACGACAGTTAAATTTAAGTTATCTTTAACGTCAATAAAACTAAATTTTTCCCTTACATTTCAATTTTTGAAATTTCTCAAATATTCATAAGTATTGTGAAATTTAAATTTGAATCTTTATTTAAATTTATTTTTTGGAGAAGAGTCGTTTCAAAAATGTAGATTAAAGTTGATTTTTTCAAATATTTATAAGCCATGAATATAGAAAGTAGAAAAAATTATATCATTATAGAATTTAGTATTGACATGATATAGAAAAATATGCATCAAAAATTCCTAATACTAAAAATGACAAAAGAATTCGGAAAATTAAAAATTAAATAGTTCCTTTGAAATAATCAACAAAACTTCGTAAATCTTATAAGTACTTCTTAAGTTTATTTTTAAAAGTTTTATTAAGTATAATGTGTTTTAAACAATATGCAAACATAAGGGTGAGAAGCAGAAACAAGCTATATAGGATTTGGTAATGAATAATAATTTATTCAGTATTGAAAGTTTTGATTTAATTTTCAGAATGTTTAAATGTAACTACATTTTGTAATCAAAATAAATTTTATTTCTCCCCTCCCAAATATTTTAATAACATATTCTCAAAGCAAATCGTAGTTTTCTTATTGATGAGTAATTTAAATTCCATATAAAAACTATGTTCCTAAAATTAAAAATTAACAATTTCCCTCTGATTTTAATTTGATTATTTATGTAAAATTATTTTATTAATGAGATAAATCAACTGTTTAATTAATTCTATCTAGATTAAAACTGTGTAATTCATCTATAACCTTAATAAATTGTAAACTGTCTGCCACCTTTAAAGATAACATTTAATTAGGACTTGATTATAAAGTTATACTTCAATATTTTCAGCTTTAATATCAGCTGAAAAAATAATACGCATTCCAGAAGGAAAAATGAAAAATAAATACATACATCTAATTTGCGTAACTATGTTTAGTAACTGAGTAGAAGACTAGTAAAGGAAAGACACATTTTCAAACTAGTTTTAAAATTTTTGTTGTGAAGTATTGAGTATCTAATAAATTGAACTGGATTACTTGTAATTTATCAAGGTCTTATATAAACATAGCTGGTGTTTTTAAAAAAGACAGTAACATTTATCAATTGCTGAAGGATTTATTACTATAAATATTCTGAGTTGCCTTGAAAAATTGAATTAAGGAATGACTAGTTTGATTTCTACTTACAAAAAAGATTAATCCGATACCTCCGTGTCCTCAAACAATATCAAAAAAAAAGTATTAAAAATTAACATGTTGTGAAACAGGAATTAAAAAAAATCTGTTAACATTCAGAAAAAAATGAATTAATCATAAAATAACAAGGTAAGAATACAAGATTTTCGAGCATCAAATAGCTATCACAGGCTTAATCGAAATATTCAGATCTATTGTATTAAAGGTTAATCCCCCCCCCGGTCCACAGACTTTAAAAAATACCGGATTTTTCAGTCTGATTTTTTAACAGGCTTTTAGTCATTAATCACATTTCTTGCGTCTGATATCCAACGTGATATAATTCTGTACTCTCTTATAATAAAACTATATATTTGACAAATTTATATCACTATTAATAATGATTATTATATGGAAATAAAATTTAAAAATAATTATAATATAAGCGAAAAATGAGAAAAAATGCATGTGGGGTTTAACAAAAAATAAAGGCATATCTTCAGAATGAATTTCTCTTTTTAAGTCAAGAAACTTTGATTTTAGTATTAGCGTAACAGGGACTAGAACGTTTACAGAAATTTTTAAATATCAAAAAGCCAATGAGGAACTTTCATATTTTATACGCAAAGGGTAAAATAAATTTTTGTTGTAATTATATCATTAGTGCAAATTTCTATTGCACTTCTCGAAATAAATCTTATTAGTAAGATTAATTTAAATATTAATCCATAGAGAAACGTAGGAGGTCTAAATCTGCAGATATTTCAGAATTAAAGTAATGCATGCAAATATAGATTACATTTAGAATAGTAAATGATTTAAATAAAAAAAAAAGGTATAAAGGAAATCTGGTATTTAAAAAAATTAATTTAATTAGTATTCACTTCGGAGAAAACTGACATGAGACTCGATACTGATAATTACATATTTGGATTAGTAATAGTTTACAATGACATAAGGGGGGGGAAAGTGGCATTTAACATGCATATATACACACACACACGCATCTTAGTATCGTTAATTAATAATAATTATTATAGTACTTTAATATATATATATATATATATATATATATATATATATATATATATATATATGTATATATTGATGATGACGTGATACAGTATTGTTGATATTGAGTATTAAATTACTATAATAGCTATTATTAATTAACGATACTAAGATGCGATGCAGATATACCTATTTATGACACGAAAATAAAAACATTTTAGCTCACATACTATCAACAATATGAAATCTAATGTTAAAATGAAAAGATCAAATTATATTCTAATTCAAATTTAACAATAATAGTAGTGTTGTTATGAGCTTGAATTAATTTCAATCCAAGCACTTTTCCGGGAGATTTCCGTTGTTTACATTCGATTATTTAAACTAAGTCAAAGTTTAAACATCTCAGTGAGATAAATAATTTATGATATTAGTATTGATAAAAAATGTCTTAGTCTTTGTGATTGACATATTTAGAAATATCTAATATAAAGGCGGAAACTAGAAAAGTACTGTATAACAAAAAAAAAAAAAAAACGACGCACCAAGAAGAGATTGCCCGTTTATAATGAAATTTTGTATGCAAAGACATTTGGACCCAGCATGCAAATGATTAGAATTTGGTGTCCAATGAAGAAATAGCTGGAGCTACAGCGCATCGAAAGCAAGTATATATACGAGTACTCAGCAGGTGATTATAAGAAGCGATTCTCAATCGGATGGTCAAATTTTCTGTTGCATTGCGATTTTGGATACCTTTCAACGATTGAGAAAATGCCTCGCTGCAGGATTCGAGCTCATTACGAACAACTGTCAGAATTTGAAAGAGATCTTATCAATGGATTGAAACAGGAAGGTTGGACTAATCGGAGAATCGCTCGTCGGATAGATCAAAGCAAAAGATGCTTGCAAGAATAGGTGGACAATGGCAGATTTCGACATCATAATGGTAGCGGTCGACCTAGGGCTACAGTAGATCGGGAGGACAGAGTGATTGTCAGATCAGCTGTCACAGCTCCTGATTCATCGTTATCAACCATCAGACGTGCGACCCGCACACGAATGTCCACCATGACCATTCACAGATGCTGATAGAACGAAATCTAAGCTCGCACCGACCGCTACTCCACTTGCCACTCACACCTGCATACTGTCGAACCATATTACAGTGGTGATTGGCTCGATCAGGTTGGAATGATGCTGACTGGGGATGTAGAGTGTTTAGCGACAAATCCCGCTTCCGACTATGTCCTGACGATCATCGAAGACGCCTCTAGAGACGCCCAGGGGAGCGTGCCAATCCTGTTTTCAATATTGCACGCCACACAGGTTCTCAACGAGGAGTTATGATCTGGGGTACCATTTTCCTTGATAGCTTGACCTTTGGTCGTCATCAGAGGCACACTTATTACAACACAGCGGTACGTCTACGACATTCTGAGATTTTTTTTTTCTACCGTTCCTTTTGAAGTACCCTGGCCTTATTTTTCACCAAGATAATGCAAGACCACATACGTGACGTGTTGCTATGAACTGTCTTACAGCTTGTCAAACACTTCCTTGGCCAACCAAATCTCTCTCCAATCGAGCATGTCTGGGACATGATGGGAAGGTGACTGCATCTACCAGTGAATGTTTATGACCTAGCCAGACAATTGGAGAAAATTTGGCAAGAAATACCACAGGAAGCCATCAGAGAGCTTTATCACTCTATGCCATGTCGTGTGACAGCTTGCATCCAGGCTAGTGGTGGGTCGACACCTTATTGAGCTCGTTGCCTTGTAACTAAGTAACTCTGAAATAAATCATTCAATTTTTCTGAAATTTTAATTATTTTCTATTCTGCACATAATTTTCCTTTCTGCCAATGTGTGGTTTCATCGGACAACTCGTTCTTGGTGTGTCCTTTTTATATAGCGTATTTTTGATATACTCTAGTTTTTGTGACGAATTTTTAAAAATTGGGGAGGAACTATAAATCAAAAAATTTTTCTTGAATATTTTTTTTTGTAACTTTATCATAACAACTAAAATAACCTCTTGAAGGGGAAGATGTGATAAGATGTCTTTTGAAGGCAGTAGAAACATTCCTATTATATAATCTTTCTCCTAGATTTTTCGCTTAACGTCAAATACTATTAAAAACGTTATCGACATCAAAAGTTTATGAAGCAGATTTAGGATCAATCCACCGCAATAGAAGCATAAAGTATCACTTATTCCCAATCTTTAGAAATTTCACGGACTTTAAGAATTTGAAATTAAACTCAATTTAGCATATACATTGATTGACTAGGATGAATATGAATTACTTCAAAACAATGTTATTTAACTCTTATTTTATGAAGGTGATGAAAAATTAAAGACTTACCTTGTAAGCGACTGAGAAAATGATGAATTTTAAAATAATAGACATAAATTTGCCCAATATTTATACAAATAAGATTAATATATAAGTGTTTAATATCCTCATAAATCATACGTAAATTAGAATAAAATCAAAATATTGTTTAGTTTCTTCTAAGAGGTTATGAAATTTGCTTTATAACTATATTTATGACTTTTATTTCATAATATTACAGAAGGACTGAAATATGTATCAAAATGAATTAATTTATTCTGAATAAAGTTGCAGGAAATTTACGATCTTTAAATATGAAGTAAAAACGTAATATAATAAGAATCGAGACTTTACCTCTCACTCTCTAGTTTGGAAATAAAGGACAAAATTAAAATTTGAAAAGTTAAAATTATTTCATTGGAGATTCTGAAAGTATTTTGTCTATTAACCAGGTAAAATAAACAAAAAATAATAAATAGCTGTATCATAAAATAAAAACTTAAATGCTTAAGTTGATTCACATACGTAAGGAAAGATGACAACTGTATGTAAGAAATCTATACCTAAGTTCATAACTCATTAGAAATCTGTTATATAAAGCCAAATCAAAACAATAACGTAGTTCAAATATTTGATAAAGGTATATCTAGGATTTTTTAGATATAATAGTGAAGAAAAATGACATATTTATGATTGTGTTATCTCAAGCAGTAAAATAATATTGATGTTAGGCATTCTGATCGGGTAATGGTTATCAAATAAAAAATTTATGCCCTTTTAAAAAGTATAAAATGCATTGACGTTTCCATTAATAAAATTATATTTTTTGCCAGATTTCTTTCTCAAACACAAAACATAGTTTTATTCATGATTCAAATAAACATTATTTTTCTATAAAAGACGCTAAAATAAAAGGATTTTTTTTATTTTCAGTGATTCTCCGTCATATACCTCATATATATTAATATAATTTGATACAAATGTGAGCTAAAAATCGTAACTTTCAAATATTGTTAAAATGTATAACATTTCAAACAACATGAAACTGTTTGAAAATATACTTACCATTTGTAATGTAAAAATTGTAGAGCATATTGTTCGTACTGGTTTACTGAAGCGAAGCTCCAAATACTGTAAAAGAAAAAAAAAACATTTTGTTATATATTTCAAAATACTGCAGTCATAAAATTAAGTTAATTATGTAGTTCCATTTTTAAAAAAAAGAAGAAAAAAAACTTTAAGAATAAACAAATAAGTAGAAAAATATTTTAAAAAATAAAAATAACTTATTACTCCAACCATTTTAAGAGCTGCAGTAACAGGAAAAATATTTTTTAATTTCTTTAACTATTATGTGTTTTGCAACCTTACGGAATTCAACTAGAATCAATTTTAATCTTTTTTCATGGTTACTCATTTATGAAAATATAATTAAATGACCTCATTCTTTCCGGTAAACAAATCATGATACAATAGATAAATTTGACAGAATAATTTTCTAATATTTAAGTCCAATTTTGAATGAAATTTTTATTTAAATAATCAATGAAAATTTTAAATGGGATTCTTAATAATGAAAATATATCAGACGTTACTATACAATTTTGATATATTTCTTCTACCGAATCACAATAGCTTCTTTATTTGACTTAAAACATCAAATTTAATTTTTTAATTTTAAGCATAAATAGCATTTCTTTTTTCTTCAATTCGGAAATAATACATGAATCTTCTTATATTTTAGTTAAAGGTAACAAATGAAATCTAACTTTAGGTTAGGAAAGAAAGAAAGAGAAACAATGCAACCAGAACAACCACATCAGATAATTGAAATATTTTAATAAAATATAAAGGAAATATAATTGCAAAATATTTTTCAATCACCTCTAATGGAAGAGTTGCTTTTTTCGATATACGTGGGAATTTTTGTGTCATGACTATTTACATAAATGCACTTCTAACATTTAATAATCTCGTGAGAGGAATCTTCTGAAATCACATTAATTTTTTTAAAGGAATTTTTGTCTTCAAATATTAACATTATTAATACAAACATTGGCACGGATTTCTAACTTTGAAAATGAGTGAACTTTATACTTCAAAATGATACTTAGCAAAAATTAAATTCTGTTGGTTGTATTTAAAAAGCATTAATTTTATCTTTTCAATAACTTACAAATTATATATATATATATATATATATATATATATATATATATATATATATATATATATATATATATATAATCTTAATAATTTATATGTATGTAAATTACAAAAAAAATCTAATTAAAATTAAAAAATATTCAAGGTATTAAATTGAAAAATATCACCAATTTTCAAAAACATATGGTAAACTAAAATCATAATTACATAAACATTTAAATTAAATTTAAACTAACTGTAATTATTTATAACTTAAAACATACAAAATTATAATGTAAATTGCAGAAAGCGTAATATTATATAATATTCAAAAATTCATTAAACATGTAAATAATTAAAATTCAAAGTATATAATCAGTAATTTTAAAAATTACAACAAAATGCATTGCATAAAAACCTAACACACACAAGGCTTATAAAGCATATATCAAGAGAAAATAATCAAGAAATAAAGTTCTAAAATGGAGATAAAGTATTTCTAAACAGTCCCAGAGTTTAGGCTGAGAAAGGGAGTTTATACATGTATTACGGATCCAAACCACTATAGTTCATAGAATTAAAATGCGGCAAAATGGTATTAAACCAAAATCAGCATAGATCCCAAAATAAAAGTTCAATCAAGGAAAAAAATAGATATTAAATAAGGGAAACAAATTCATATAAACCAAAGAAAATAAATGTATACAATAAAAATAAACTATGCTAATTTCAGTATATCATTAAGCAATTTTAAGTAAAAAAAGAGTTCAAGAAACTTCGGCAACATAAGCAAACATGAATGATTAAATGATTAACTTAATGTTTTCGTCCAATACGTCGCAATATACTTATTGCTAGGAAAGGTTTTAATGCCAAACATTTAAATAGATTGTTTTATTTCACAAAATAAAAAATATATATTTACTTAAATTTACTTATTTTAACAACTTTATAATTACTTTTTAAAACCTTTATACCCAGAAAAATTATAATATATTTTTAAATTATGTTTTACAATAATAAAAAAAATTCTTTTAAATAATAAAAATAAAGTTAAAAATTCGTTAAGAAAAATATTTAAGAATAAGTTGTCATATGTTAACAAAGTTTTTAATTAAAATTTAAAAAAAAGATTAACAAAATAGGTTGATTGATCGATTGGTTTCATTAATGTCGCACTAGAAGCAACACCAGGATTATAGGCAACGAGCCTCGAAATTTTGAATCTCGGTCTTGTGAGGGGCACGACATCTAAGCTTTAACTTTAAAAATATATATTAACACATGGATCAATAAGTTTCGAGACTAACCCAGAGATGGCGCACGTAGTAAACCAGTAACCAGGTCTTTCTAGAGTACTAACATTTGCTTCAAACGTGTCAAAATTTTAAGTCGATCGGACCAGAAACAGCTGAGTTATCGAGGTTGGAGTAAAGTCGTTTTGTAGTTTGTTTAAAAAATGGAAAAAACCGAGTTTCGTGTTCTGATAAAACATTGTTTTTTAATAGGTAAAAACACCGTGCAAGCGAAACAATGGATTGAAAAATGTTACCCGGACTCTTGTCCATCAAAAGCAACGATTTGTCGGTGATTTGCCGAGTTTAAACGTGGTCGTACCGACACAAATGACGCGGAACGCTCGGGTAGACCTGTGGAAGCCGTTACACCGGAAAATGTGAGTGAAGTGACAAACGTTATAATGAAAGATCGTAAAGTGAAGCTCCGTGAGATTGCTGAGATGACACAGATATCATATAGAAGTGTATTTACTATCCTTCATGAAAAATTGAGCATGAAAAAGGTTTTTTCCAAGTGGGTGCCGCGATTGCTTTCGATGGAACAAAAACAGCGACGAGTCGATTATTCAGAAAGCTGTTTATCGCTATTTACTCGCAACAAAAAAGATTTCTTGCGTCGTTACGTGACCATGGACGAAACATGGATACATCACTACACTCCAGAGTCGAAGCGGCAGTCATCCACAGCTGGCGAAAGCCGTCCGAAGGGTCCGAAAACGCAGCAGTCAGCTGGCAAAGTCATGGCGTCAGTTTTTTGGGATACGCATGGCGTGATTTTCATTGATTACCTCGAAAAAGGTAAATCGATCAACAGTGATTATTATATTGACTTGCTGGTGCGTTTGAAGGAGGAAATCGCAAAAAAACGACCGCACATGCAGAGAAAAAAAAATCCTTTTTCACCAAGACAATGCACCCTGCCACAAGTTGATGAAAACAATGGCAAAATTGAACGAATTGGGCTTTGATCTGCTTCCCCACCCCCCATACTCGCCAGATTTAGCCCCCAGTGATTACTGGCTCTTTGCTGATCTTAAAAAAATGCTCCAGGGAAAAAGATTTGGCTCAAATGAGGAGGTCATCGCTGAAACTGAAGCTTATTTTGAACCGAAAGATAATTTTTTTTATAAACATGGTATTGAAAAATTGGAAAAGCGTTGGAACGATTGTATCACCCTAAAAGGTGATTATGTTGATGAATAAAAAAAATTTTGCAAAAAAAATGTTGTTTTCAATGTTAGTCTCGGGACTTATTGATCCATGTGTTACACATGCTCTTCCAATAACTATAAAGTAAATTATTATAACAGCAAAGTACAAAATGCACATAAAGTATAATTTATACGAAAAACATCATATATATATATATATATATATATATATATGTATATGTGTGTGTGTGTGATTTATCTAAATCATTTTTAAATGTTTATTAATAAAATTAATAGAATAACTTCCATTTCTCAAGCTGTGAAACTTCTTATCGCTAATATTTTTTAGAATGGAGCAATCTGCTATATCAAAATTATACTGTGAAAAATTTACTGTAATTCCATAATTTATAAAAAAGTGACTGAAGGAAAAAGCAACGTCCTAAATAAATGAACGGATTTTCTTCATAAGTTTAAAACATATATTTTCTTTTCACTATTGGTAGCTACATAGTGCATCACAGATTCATATTAATATTCTATGGATGTTTAAAAATAACTTTAATTTTAGATGGTTATTGGGATAACTTGTTAAAATTGAGAGATTTTAAAAAACTTTACTTTGAGAAATATAAAACTGTAATGTACTTTTGATGCTTTCTTGTAATTAAAAATAAAATTTTAATCCCATTCTTGTACTGTTTTTTCCCATATTTCTTAAAACATGTCGAAAAAAAATCACAATTTTCCACTAAAATTCTTTTACCAATTAATACGCCTAAATAAGTTTACTTCAGATTAAACATGATTTTTTAACTATTTTACGGCCAAACCCGTACAAGAAATAATATGCAATTCCCAGAAAATGTATTGAGAAAATTTATAATACATTTTCTCTTTATATTTAACTCGAACACATTTCCGTAAATTTCCATTTTAGTTTTTAATCACACTTAGAGTTAAATTCAATTGAAACAAATAAGCAAAGGTTAAATTATATTTTAGTTAAACATGTTTTAATAATTAGTTGTATTTATGTTTAATAAATCTTAATATCGAGCTGCAATCATGTTTAACAAATCTAAATAATTGATTGCATCTATGTTTAGTGTATCTTAATAATTAACTAAAGTTAAGACTTTAATATATCTTAATAATTAACTGTACCTATCACTTGTGTTATTCCAAAACGCATTTTGACAATTCATATTGTATCTTAAATAAATACATTGATTATTAAAACATTTTGAAATCATAAAAAACGAAAAGCCTTTCTTTTTAAAAACAAAATCTGAAAAACAGTTTATGTGAATGCATTTTTAGTCTAATGATGTAAATTCTTTTAAAGATAGCATAGACAAACCCGCACTTCCACCCAAACAAAAAAAATTATCTTTTATATTTTATCCCATGAAAAAAATTTTGAAAAAAAAATTAGCATTTTTTTCTGAATTTATCATCTTACTAGAAATAATTATGCATAAAATATTAGGTAGAATGCGTCTTTGTTTACTTCATGAGAGATGTACTACATTAGAAAAAGCAAACAAATAATTTGTGAATAAAAGATTTCACTGGTAAAAATAACTTATTAAATAACAAAAATTTTCGAGCGCCCACAATCACAATACATTTATACAATACTTAAGAACTGTTTATTATTTTCTCTCAATACTTCGTAAATTATTGTAAAAGAAATAAAAACTCACATGTATTAAAATTAAAATTTTCTAAATTATTCTTAAGCAAGACTTTAACGAATAAATATGCCATAGAAATTAACGATTAAAATTTGTGAGTTAATTCACGATTCTGGTTTGTCTACAAATAGTTGCAAATTAAATATTTTAGGTAAATACTAGTTTAAACTTAGTCACTAAATGAAAAAGAAATTTTGTCAGCCAGCTGTTTTGAGTAGTTATTTTGAAACAGCTACTTCAAATTGCATTCATTCACTTTACTTAGCATTTATTCACGTTCATATTCAAATGGTGTTGAATTACATCACGTATAATAAGGAATTTTGAATTTTGAAAGATATGAATCTTAAGGATGACATGATTTTTTCGTGTCGCTGTTTTAAATGACTGTTAAAAAGGCCAAACATACTTTTATTTACCTTATCATATTTTTAAATTCTTAACTACATAAAAATGCAATAAAAAACGGAGAAAATACTTCTTTATTTTTTAATTTATTTTTCGAAATAGAGGTTTGTATTTATTTTGGTAAACATTACAACACAATCAGATAAATCAAAACATCAGGTAAAAGTCAGATGTACAAATAATTTATAACAAATAATATATTATATATATATATACAACATTACGTCATTTATATGCATATTATTTATAATAGGAAATGAAGATAATGTGTTATTCTTTATATGAAAGATATGAAATGTATTCTTTAGTTATATGAAAGATATGAAATGCATGTGAAAGATAGCATTAATCCACTTTTTATTAAGTATAAATCTCTCTTTTGAATTTCACAAACTGAATACTGTAAATAAATTAAATTATATTTAATAAACAAGACGTATTATCTCTCATTGATCCTTCATTTTCGGGACAACTGTAAAGCCGTATTACCGTTCTACCGGACTATCGAACGTCAGTCTAATTTTAGTGGAGATAACAAAGACAAATCCCTGTAGAAAAATTTTTATGCAACTAAAACATTTATTTAATATGTTTATAGACTTTCTGATTTTGTGTAGAAGGTACAAATATCCAGAAAAGCATTTCATCTAATTCTAGCAACTTTAAAAAATTAAATTCAAACATCGGACATTAATTTTATTAAATATTCTTGTATTGGTAAAGAAACACAGCACAAAAGAAGAATTAATATTGTACAATGGTAGTTAAAACTAGTAGTGATGAGTTACTCTGGTCACTTGCTTATGCGTATTAGTTTATTAACATTTGATGAACACTTGTTAAACTTCGAGATCATTTTGCTGTATAACACACTGCATGCATACAGTTGTAATGTTGTGCGAATGTGATGTAAAATCCGCTAGAATACAATAAAAGTAGTTCTGAAACGAAAACTTACAGTACGATAAACACAGGGTGAAAATGCGAGCAGAACTGTGTGGTGACCTAATGGTCAAGGAGAACAAATTCCCAAATCTACACGAAAAGATATGAAGCCGTACGATTCGAATTTTGCAGGATTTATAAAGGGCTTACTGTACAATTTAATTTCCTAAAATTATAAAAAAAAATTAAGGAAGTAATCAGTATGTTCTAATTATAATACAGTATCTTCAAAATTAAATTAGTTGAATAATTATTTGGGGAATTTTTACATTTCCTAAACGCGCAAAGAAAAAGCTCTTCTTAAAACTAGCTGAAACACTCTTAAAAATGAAACATTAAAAATATATATTTATTTTTTTTCCTGAAGGAAATTTTATTCTTTGATTACTTTTGTTCAAATAAATTCATTTGTACTTATTCACTTTTCATTCCATTTATAATTTCTGCAGCAGTGATTTAAAACTAATTTAATAATTATTTAATTTCAACAATAATTTAACATTAATTGTAGTCTGCTTTGATCAAAATTGCAATTTCAAAAAAATATGCATTATTATATGATTCATAACGAAGGGAGAATTTTTTAAAAGCTTTTAATAAAGTTTAAATTTTTGAGAATTTTAATTGAGCTTTTAGAGACATTAATGTTTCTCAATAATATGTATTTTAATAAAAAAATTTAATAATTTATCAGAGGTAAAATTAAAATAACATATTAAAATGTTAAATAGTTCTTAACGAGAAACAGTATAAAGGGTAAACAATAACACACATAACTCTATATCTGTATTCTCATTACTAAACAGGATTTAATTAAAAAATATTTCTTAATATATTGAAAAATTATAAGATATTTTTTTAAAAAATTCAGTTCAAAGTTCAATATAGTAAATTACAATTCGACATTCATTTCTGATGGAAACAAAAATTTAATACTAATAATAAGATTAGTTTAAATGAATTACATACTTCATATTGGTAGGATTTAAAAACTGTACACTATAGAGAGAGTAAAAAATATTGTACATAGTAGAGAGATTGTTTGTAAGTAAATAATAGTTTCGACATGCGAAAATATCATGTCATAACATTAGAACAATAGAAGTAAATTGAGTTCAAACATATTTTCAGTAAGTTATGGTTCATTTAATTCAATTATTTTTGTTGCATAGTGTTTTACATCCATTTCACCTATAACTGCTTTCACAATGACTATAATTCAATGTATATGTATAAATACTAAGCCCGCGAAACCCAATTATAAAATCATATACCACTGAAAATATTTATTTCGAGTTACCCAAGTTAGTTCAAAATAAATATTAGAAGGTAAATAATTTTCTATATCATTAGAAAAGGAAATTTTTCTACGGTTGGGACATAATTCATGGATACGAAGTTTGAACTAAAATCCAGGTTGTTTTTTCATCGAACCAGTTTTATATGAGCTGTGGTTAAGATAGAATTAACCTAATTCATTTATTTTTTTACTAAAAATCTAAATTTTAATTCTAATTTGTATTACTGTCACTTTCCCTATTTTTAAAGTTCTGAAATCTAATTTATTTGTGAATATCTAAAGTAGATATCTAAGTAGATATGTAACTTTCAATACTTTTTAAGCCCTTTAGGCAAGTTATTCAGTCGTACATTGCACGATGATTTTATCTATCTTTCACACCAAAACCAAAAAGATGAAGAAACAGTAACTTTTTAGATATGAAAACAAGATTTGAATATTATGCTTATTCAAGTGATCAAATAAAAAAAAACACTTCTATTTAAGAAATAAATGCTTTAAATTCTTTACAAAATAGATTGAAAATGGGATAAAAATGATAGAATAAAGGTCATAAAGATAAATTGTTATTATTTTACATATTTTACTACAAGACGCTTTCAAATTTGCATTTATTTTTAAAAGCAGCTATTTGTATGTTCGTGTAATTTTTTTTAGTTACATTAAATATTTCATCGCTGTTTTAAAGCTATGTCATATTTTTATCAATCGATTGATAGTTGACAATGTGCATTTTTATTACGCTATTCAATATCTTCAATAAAAATTCCAAATTTTCTGAAATAAGCATGGTTAACTAGCACAGTTAAAATGAAAAAAAATTAATTTTAAAAAAATATAGATAATTTTGGAGTTTAATATAAAGAAAGAAATTTTAAGTTTTATTCATCTGTACTTCTCAATTTTATGTTGTTTCACAAATCTTTTCGTGCAATATTTTCCTTCTATTTTATGGAATTTTAAGATAAAAACTTTGATTCTAAGAATAATTTACACTTCTATTTGATTTCAAGGAAATAAATTAGCATCAAAATATTTTCAGGAAACGTATTAATTTAACAAGAAGTGTTATAAGTCTACATGTTTTTAATATTGATTAGAGTCAGCAAGCTCAATTTTCAAGTTTTTCTTAGAATTTGTGTTACTTTCTAATATACATTTTATTATTTATTTATAAGATAAAAGAACCTCATATGAATGACATCATACTCTCCTGAAATTACTGGTTCAATGAAAATATTTACACATATTTAAAACTGATTTTGTTAAGAAAAGAGCTATTTAGCACTATTCGTGATGATTATGTTGAGCTTAAATGTGTTAAAATTCATTCAAAATAAATTACAAACGTTAATTTATGCGCTCGTGTTTCTTTTTTTTAAAAAAAAAATTTCAATATAAATAAATATTCATTAATTATATTCCTGAAATGAAAGGATATTATCCAAGTGGAATTTCTAACAATTACAGAATTTTAAATGACTGATAATTTTAAGACTTCAATGCTCTTTGCTTACCATTCAGATTTGAATTTAGTACGTAAAATCTCCTTTATATCATGTGATATACTCTTTGCCTAAATATAAAAATACATTCATATATATATATTTTATCTCTTTATAAATTTTAAATCTTCTATGATATTTGACACCCGAAAAAAACTATGCTGGTTAATTAAGTAATTTCTTCATGCAAATGAAATATTATATAAAAATATATCGGGAAAAGCAGTTAAGATATTTAAATTTTGTACCAAATGAAAGAAAGTTAGAGATTGAAAAAGTGATTCTCTCACAGTATCATAAACTATGTAATTATTTATTTGTTAAATTTCCTTGATTAAGTTAAATATTTCAGTAATACGTGAAATAGAATGGTACAAGATCCATATTCTTCGGCCAATTATATAGCATATCAACTTTATTTTTGTTAACATAAAATTTGTTTTGGTAATCTGATTTTATTTTGAAGACATGCCCACTTTTAAATAGTCAGATCTTTAAGCAATGCGGTGTCCTTGGGAATTGATATGAAGTATTGAACAGGTTGATTTACACCAGTATTCTAACAAGATATTAACGGATAATTTCCTGTTGATGACTTTTTACTTAACATGAAAATTTAATTTGAAACTTGATTTAAAAATTTATTATCAATTTATATTGACGTTAATTCTTTTTTTTTTTTCTTTGCTCTGAAATATTAGCATGACAGGGTGTAATTTTTATTGGAAAAAAATTTTCAAAAGAATTACGAAGTTTATTTGAATTTTTTTTCCTTTGATTTCAAAACATCACACTCTTTATAGTGATAAATATACAACTTTAAATTTATTAAACTAATCAAGTATTTTTATCGGCACAAGCTTTTCTTTTAGAATATTAAGATATGGTTTCGTTATGCTAAGTTGCGTAATTAAAAGATCTTTTAGAGCACGATAATTAAAACTATAAGCTGGAGACATCATTTTTATTATGATTTAATGAATTTTTTGAGATAGAATCTAAATTTTTAAGATGGGAACTTGTTTTGTTTTGTTTATATTAAAATTAGTATTAATTCACAAGAAGTAGTTTCTTGTGTATTTTGCATTCAATATGCATAATGTTACTTTAAAATTGTAAATAATTCTTTTCATTTTAAATAAATATGGACCTCGATGTAAATATAGAATTAATTTTAAAGCACATATTAAATAAGGTGAAAAATTCATTTGCTAAACGAAATAAGGGTTCTCAAAAAATAAGAACTATTGAAAAAATTATTAATAAATAATTTCTTCTAAATTCACCGAGAAAGTAATTGATTTTTACAAATTTCAGACAAAACTTGATCATTTACGTTCTTCTTTTTTTAGAAACATGAATTAAAATAAAGTAATAGTGTATTTTTGATACGTGTATGCTTTAAATTTTTCGTTACTAAAAATCAAATATTTACATTCATGGATTTATAAATGAAATAATAATGTACTTTCACATACGAAACAGTTTTTACAAATATATGCATTACGCATAGCAAAAAAATATGTATAAATAATATATACTTCACTTTTATAAATAACTTTTACGAAAGGTAAAGAGCTTCAGTGTTCTAATATAAAACGTGATACTCACAGTGAATTTAATTAGTAGTGAGGGTAAAAAATTTGCATTCAGATTAAAATAACGAATTCATAAATTCAAGTAATGAGCTAATATCCTGTACTTGTAAAACCATTCCACCGATGACCCTTTTTACTATAATGAATGTTTGTTAAGATTAAGGTTATGAATAACCAAAGAAAAGGGGGAAGTAGGCAGATTTCTCACCAAAGAAGGTCAATTGGTAGAAAAGAAACGATTTTCTATTAGAATCTTTTTGCTTTTGTTATGGGCATCGTTGGTTGTGTCATAAGAAGAAATGGTGTTATGACATAAGAAAAGTAATCATGTTATGCAATAACATGAATCTTGGTATTTAAGCGTTCTTTAGGAACTTCTGCAATACCAAGATTATGATGATTATATTGCAACATCAAGCTGATTCAGGCTTGGGTGAACTTCACGATGTTTGAGAACATTGCAGTAAGGTAAGATTAAGACAACAGGATAAATTGCTAAAAATACAGTTTATATTTATCTGCTGTATCACCAGTTGATTTAATCTGCACAACATTATAAACTTTTGTGAATAAATCTAATTTGATCCGATACAAAAATACAGGTTATATATGAAATAAGGAGTTTTAGAATGCGATGAAATTTAAGATGTGTGCGCAACGAAAGTCAAAGATAATGATGATAATTATTTCCTAATTCATAATGCCATTACGGATAAGGATATTCATGCATTTTTAATATATATGATTCAGCTAATGTATTTTAGTTGTACTTACTTTTAATTGGAATTTTGGAATGAATTTCATCAATACGAAATAATTTCAAATATAATACGACCTTTGTTTTCAGTTCTGCATGTTCCCCATTTTTCTAAGAAGTTTGATATTTTTTATACAATTTGTCACTGTTTACTGAAAAATATTCAGGTTGTTGTACGATAATTGCATAAATTAAGTACTTCTTTAAAAATAATACTTTTCGTCTTGTTTTAATCAACATCGCTAGGAAAATAACTAGTTCGAAACTTAGGCGACAATTTCTAATGTACGTAAGATTTTAATCTTATTAAATTATTTCAGTTTGATTATTTAATGAAGCAAACTAAGAGGTTTTTTAAGAATGCACTGATTAATAAGTTAAACAATTTCTCGTTACGTCTAAATAATATTTAAAAGAGTTTTGCTACTGATAAAACTAACGATTTTTCTACTTTTATTTATGGAGATTACTCTAAATGCAATGAACAAAAAAAAACCTTTCATTGAAAAAATTAATCAAGAATCTATTAGGAAATATCTCTTTTTATAAAAAGTTTGAAGATTCATGTATTTCTCTCAAAATATTTTACTCAGAGTTATTTGACAACATCAGAAACACAGTTGCAATGACATTCAAATTATTCTTCTTTGGAGTAGCTTATAACAAATATTTTTACAATACACAATTTTGTACTTTTTAACTTTTTTCAAACGAATGAACTAGTTTGTCTGCTTTCAATCGTAAATACCAAAAAAGTAACCAGAAGCTTTCAGATTGAATGTATCAAAACTGAATCATTTTATTAAAGAAAAGTAAAACATCAAGGTGAATTTCATACAAAATTAAGTAAAATGGATACTGACAAAACAATTACGCGCATGACGGTGCGAAAATGATGAAGCCAGAACAAAGGCCACAGAATGACAATGACAATATCAAGCCTTCTGCATGTCAATGCCACACCTCATTTTGAACTCGTTTCGGAGGAAGTCACATAAAAATTCAAGAGTCAAGTGTTGAAACGCTTTATTTTCTTTCTATACCTTTTCAGCTGTCACTTCAATATACCTGATACTAATAAAAAAGACTTCAGATAATATTTCTTTGATTAAAAATTTAACTTGTTTAAAAGTGATTATCGAAAGCCGATTAGAAAATTTTCGCAGGATCAGCTAAATCCACCCACCAGATTTCAGTGATTAAAATTGATTAATTACGCTAGAAAACAGTTATTGAAATCGTATTTTTTTAGTAATAGTTGAATAACACTTCAAATTACTATTTAGTCTTTTTACAGTGAATCTATTTGCTTCTCTTTGCCTTATACTAATAGCAGGAAGGAAAAGTAACTATTTTATAAATTCTAATACTGAATCTATTCAACCTCATAAATGTTTTCTTAAAGACCTATTTATCCCAATAAACTATTAAATAGGTCAATTATTACTATAGATCATTTCATTTCATATTTTTAGAAGAAATTGAAAATACTAAACAAAATTATCCTAACTCTTAGGGCTTCCATCGGAAAAATCTGTCGATATGACGATTAAATAAAAATAAAAGATTTTATAAAATTCCTGAAATATAATTTCACTTCAGTTTTGTACTGTTAGGTATTCCTTAACATTTAAATAAGTAATTTGCCATTGAAAAGTATTTGTCGAAATCATCTACACATAAAATGTTTGGGAAATCATGAAATTCTTTAAGATAAGGTCAAATAATTTGCATACATTAAATTTAATTACACAGGAACCATATTTTTATTTCCTACATGACCTCAATAAATCTATACGAAGATTTACTAGTTGAGAAATACCAAACAATGCTGTGTAGTACTTATAACAAACCTAAAAGTATGGAAAGTAATACTAAATAAATACCTTTAGCAGCAATTATTTATTCAGTCCAGGAAACGACTGATTCATAATGTTCAGAAAACTCAACGGCTGTGCGTTAAATGGTTAAGTGCTTATTGTTTTAAAACATAAAATTATACGACTATTAAAATTTGCTTAAACGTTTGCAACATTCACTCAACTTTGATTCAGTGCATATTTTCATACTACAATAAAACGTTAGTAAGACATAGGTGAGTTACTTATAGCCCAAATTTCGAAAGTGTTCGTATTGTTATTTTCCGCCCTTAAAGTAGATGTTGACAAAAAAGTGCATACAAAAGTCGATTGAATTTAACCTTTTAATCCGACTTGGATGGATGGATGACCGTAAAGTGCCCGCTTGACCCACATAAAGCTGGAAATACCAACACATTTTTTTCCCCCTGTAACAATGGATATACAATTGTTTAGAAATTGTTAAGTTATCGGATTGGATGACAGATCACAATAATAAGCATTTAGTTAAGCTTCACAACACAAGCAAGATTAGAAAGGTTACTCATTTGAAAATATCACTCCTCTAGCATAAATATAATCAAAGTGTTAGCTTTGATCCCGCATTATAATAATTAAGATAAATAAAAACAATTTACATAAAAAACAGGAACTGGTAGTTAAGGGGGGTATAGTCATTAAAAGTACAAACTATTTTGCGTGGTTGAGACAACACTTTTTTAAGAGACTAAACGATGAGTTACATATTTGTAATTTACATTCGAAAATCAAGTTTTTGTCTTGAGTACTGGTTGCCTATTTCTGCTTAACTCAAAAGTCCATTTAAGATTGCTATTATCCCTCGTTATTTCACACGGTCCGATGACGAGGACGCTACTGCGGTTGATTCCATATTCAGTATATCCTCTATTTGTCAAGGTGAGAGCTTTGAGTCAAAGCACATTTAATGAGAGTCTGCACTAACCTTATGACCTTAGGATTTATGGAGGTCCAACTAACAACCCATCGGTTACTGATCACTGAGGTCTTGGAAGACTTTGCATCATGCGAAAGTAAAAAGAAAGCAAAAATAGAAAAGGCAAGCAAAAACAGTAAGCGACAAGGAAGTGTTTTAAATATAATCTTCAGAAAATACAATAGAATTTATTGAAAGTGAGATAAAAGAGGAATAAATATTGAAAACACGTCACTTTGAGATTATTTCATTTTTTTAATCAAATTTCAATACAAATAATTATTTCTTTTAAAAAAATATATTTATTGCATGGTGATTTCAATACATATATTAGTCAAGAAATAGTGTTAATTATTACACCTGAAATGTTTCAGAAAATAAAGAAATCTTTTTCAGATCATTTCCACTAATTTACGTTTTGTGTTATTATATTATGCTCTACAAAATATCTTTATAACAGTTATTATTTATTTCTGATAGATGTAATTCGGTCATAAATGAGTGCCAGTAATAGTCATTCGTAGAATTCTAAAGATGCCATAAAAGGTGTTCAAACAGGATGCTTGAGTTTTCTTTACGTGAAGTGGCACAGTACAGACTATTTATGAGTAGTTTAACTCAGAAGATCTATGATACTATAAAGATTGAAATATCCGGTCGAAATTTTAATTATTATGCATTTTAAAACTAATTGTAGGCATTTAATGATATAATTATGTTTAATGAATTAATAACTATTTTTTACATTATACGTGAATATAAATAACTTTAATTCAAACCGTATAAATAACCTTCAGGAAACAATTTTAAACTAAACATATATATATATAAAACTCATTAAATCTATGCTATGGTTAATTTATGATAAGTATGGTCACTGAGAAATTGTATGATTTCACTTTTGACATTTATAAAGGGTTTGCAAACATTTCTTAAAATGTTTATTAGCTTATACATATAATATTGAAAGAATCAACTGTGTATTCAGTCATACTAATAAATTATATTCCAAAGTAAATTAATCATCTAATATTCAATTCTCTTCTTTGAAATATTCAAAAATGCTTATCAATGTCAATGATCAAAAAGAAAATGCATATTTATGAATTTTTATCAAAAGGAAATGAGTATCAGGAGAACGTAAACCTCGAGATTTCGACAGTGTTTTCATAAAAAGCGGCAAGAAACGTGCTTGAATGAACACGAAATAGTAAGATTTTCAAATTGTTTATTCTGTAAAAGTCTTTTTATTTTGAATGCATCATAATATATTCAATGTCGTAACTTCAAAAACAAACAACCTTCGAAATGACAGGCATGATTTCTCGACAAGTATACTCAAAAGTTCAATATACAAATATATCAGTTTCTTCTCCCAAACGTTCTTCTGGTACCAATTTTTTTATTATCCTATAAAATTGTTTCTAATGATAATTTTTCATTATTTTTGACAGTGCATAATGCACTGTCAAAACGAAATTGAAGGTATAATCAAAAATTCTACATTAAGGTAGAATTTACTGTACATTTGATAAATAAGATTTGAGTTATAACAAAAGTGAAAAATGTGTGTGACACAAGGTTCTTATTTATACAAAGAGTTAATTATTTAAATATGTATCATTACATTAGAATAACAACTATATTTTTTTCCATTTATTCAGAAAATATACGAAGATTTCAAGTGACGTGTTATTTTTTTTTCATTTTAAAATAAAAACGGAAATTTATAATTTTGAAGAAAATAATATATTACAAAGAGAAAAAGGAAATAACCAGTTAACTTTATCGGAAGTAAGCCCGATTCCATCCGGAAAAATTGTTGGTAAAGAAATATGAAGGATTTTTCGTTTTAATAATGCTGTATCTTTTCCCTATTTTATGAAGTTGCTGTGCTTCGATACTTAACTCGATTTATGTAAATGATTCATTCATATTAAAATATTATTCAAATAACTATATTAAAAACAACTTCATTTGAATGAAACACGCAATTAAGTGTGGTTGGTAAGAACTATTATTAAATAAAATCATTTGTATTACTTCAAAACCGGAAGTTTTCGAAACTTTTTTTTTCTTCAAAAAGAAATTATACGCTTAAAAATGTTAAACAAACCATTTAATGTATCATAAGGTGTAGTAATAAGTAAAAGACTGATTCAAATGAAAATAATTGTACATTTGTTATTGTATGACCAATATTTTTTTTAATTTGCTTTTAACAATTAAATTCTCAAATAGCCTTTAGTAAACTCTCGCAAATCAGTGTTTGTAAACTTTACAATGCATTTTTGGTTTTCTACTGTCTTACATAATGAATTTAAATAAAATTCATTCTACTATATTAACAGCATATTAAGTATGCATAGCTTTTGGTTCCTTTAATTTCAAGTATGTATTCTTACTTAAAACAGCATCCATAACAAGAAACAAATTTTAAATTATAATATTTAATTTAGACTATAAATACCATGATTAAATTAAACTAATAAATTTTATCTAGTTCTAAATCTATTAAATTATATTATTTCCTTTCTTTTGAATTTTAAGAGAATGAATTAAATTGTTCTGAAGGAAAGAATGGAATACATTTCTTCTTAGTATCGGAGAAAAATATGAGTCAAACACACACACAAATGAAAAATACTGGTATATAAAACAAAATTTAAATTTAGTCAAAAAGTTTTTAAATTATTAAAATGGACATATATATCTATATATTATTTTCTTTTTCATATTTAACCAGACATATTTACAATTTTTTAAAAAAATCTGTTCACATTCCTGAAAATAAATAAGCAAACTACAGTTAAAATTAAATTGAATTAAGCTATTTTATAGGAAAAAAACCTAATGCTAGTGAATAAAACAGAAATACGTACCTCATAAACACTTGACAAACCCAAGTTGTAAAATACTGGCATGTAAACATATGCAACGGTGGGAAACATGAAACAATATGCTACAACGACCATCCAAAATTGAGTACCAGTTAAATAAGTCTCTGCAGGAATACCCAGCATAGGTATAGCTGACATAAAACTGGCCAGGATAGACATAGCCACAGGAAACACTCCCATCTTCTGACCCCCCATGAAGAAGTCCTTAGTAGTTTTTTGCTTGTTTCCAGTACATGCATAATACACACCGATCACGGCTGATACCCCAAGCATAGCAATAAATATCGCATAGTCCGCTGTAGTAAATCTGGATAGAAGTTCCTCTCTCGTAGTATACGTTGACATGATTGCACTTGTTGAATAGTATGTTAAGAGGAAAGGAAAACCAAATCTAAAAAGCTTGTATCACTTGGACTTCTCTGAGGGTGATAATGTCTCTTAAGATACTGGTCAGGTTATCACTTCATGTTCGAGTTCAGCTCTCAAAGAACACTGCCGGCTTCTCGGTCAGAGCACCGCTTTTAATACCGGTAATGAAAAAATAATCTCCTACCAACTTTCGGAGGTTAAGAGGGAAGGAAAGGAAGGGGGAGAGAGAGGGAGAAAGTTTTCAGGAGAAAGTGTGATACGTCACACTCCGAAGTATGTCAGTCTCGGAAGATAGGAAATTCCGTATCTCTGTAGTGTAAAGAACATGGAAAGAGTTAGCCTTGGTACTACTCTCTCTATAAATGCTCTACTACGGATTGGACGAGTATAGTAGAATTTTCCTCTGGAAGTTTACATACAAAGACTGTGGTTGGCGATTTATTGCTATTGTTGGCGACATCCTGCTTTATATTCAGGGTTTATATATTTTTAGAGGTCAGATGCGCAACAATAGGGATCATTAAGTATGTAGTGCTTAAACATTATCCATGGAAGATGATTCCTTTTATTATAAAAAGGAGAGAAATATTTGTCACTAAAATGATAATTTTGTAATTCATGAAAACAATACTTTTTGCTTGAACACTTTCGCTATTCATATATCCGAACAAAAACAACACATTTCAGTATTACACTTATTTCTGCTTTCGTTTGGTAATGAAACAGAATAGAATTTGAATTTTTTAAATCATGAATGTACAGAGGCGTAACGATATTTTTTTAAAAAAAATACTTTAATTATAAATTAATCAGAATTAAATACTCCAGAATTCAACAAAAGTATCGAATTTCAAAATGAAATATTACTGAAGATTAAAACAAAAACAAAAAAAAAAAAAACCATGAGATTTTAAGCAATTTTATTAGTTTATGTTTGATGATGACGAAATATGTATAATTTACTCGTTTTTCCTAAAATTTTGTTATAATTTATAATTTTTCTTTCTAAAATATATTCTTATAAATGATATCTGAATCAGGAAGTAAATTTTCTAAATATATTTGCTATACCGTTATTCAAAATTAAGAAAATACTTTTTCCACATGTATAAGATTTTACCAGAAATGCTTTAAAGAAAAAAAAATGGAATTAAGGTATTTGACAATATTCAAAATCATATTTTTTTTTAAAAAAAAAAAAAAAACTTGCAAGCGACTAACTTTTCTACATGTTTTGAAAAATACTGATTAAAAATATTTATAAATATCGGGCTATATACATTTTACCTTTTAAAAAATGGGAAAATAGCATTTTTCGTCAAATCTAAAACAATATATTTTTAAAATATTTATGCATTATATAAGAAATTTCTAAGGATTAATTTAGGGTAGATAACTGTTAAGATATTGAATAACATTTTTAACGTATTCAATACACTTTCAAAGTTAACTGACATTCATATAATGAGACTGAGTTTTTGTTAAATTCTTTCTCTTGTTAAATTTATTATTGTTTAACATTTATTCTTAAAAATATATACACTTTACTAATACCTAAACTCGCGCAGGAAGTGCGAAACTATATAAAAACAATTGAATCTTGTTTTGTAGAGCGTGAATTTAAAATTTTACGGGTATTTCTTTTTGAGCATTGAATTTCTTACAAAAGTCCTGTTTCGCAATAAATACTGTTAAAAAGAGAGAAAGGTTCACACTTACAAAGCTCACCGTCGTACAGTTTATGTATAGTCTAATATTACATTTCTATAGTTTATTTATATTTTCTCATAACTGTGATGCTAAAAAAGTAGTTTTAGGAAGATCTCACATATTTTAAATAAATCATTCCGCAGATTTTAATACCTTGGTTAAAATTAAAGTTTTTAATACATTCAAACACTTTAAAATTGGAGTCTTATATTCTTTTAATTATTTCTAAATTTGGAGTATTTAGCAACAATTAAATTATATACATAACACATCAATCAATAACTCCCGAGACGAACCCAGAGATGGCGCTCGTAGTAAACCAGTAACCAGGTCTTTCTAGAGTACTAACATTTGCTTCAAACGTGTCAAAATTTAAGTCGACCGGACCAGAAACAGCTGAGTTATCGAGGTTGAGTAAAGTCAGTTTTGTGTTTGTTAAAAATGGAAAAACCGAGTTTCGTGTTCTGATAAAACATTGTTTTTAATGGGTAAAACACCCGGAAGGAACAATGGATTGAAAAATGTTACTCGACTCTTGTACATCAAAAGCAACGATTTGTCGGTGGTTTGCCGAGTTTAAACGATGGTCGTACCGACACAAATGAAGGGAACGCTCAGGGAGACCCGTGGAAGCGCGTTCCACCGGAAAATGTGGTGAAGTGACAAAATTATAATGAAAGATCGTAAAGTGAAGCTCCGATTGAGATTGTCTGAGATGACACAGATATCATATGAAGTGTATTTACTATCCTTCATGAAAATTGAGCATGAAAAAGGTTTTTCAAGTACGCAAGATTGCTCACGTGGAACAAAAACAACAGAGTCGATGATTCAGAAAGCTGTTTATCGCTATTTACTCGCAACAAAAAAGATTTCTTGCGAAAAAAAATGTTGTTTTCAATGTTAGACTCGGGAGTTATTGATCGATGTGTTATTTTCTTATTTATAAAATACACTATAAATAAACCATACAATGTATTTTTAATTCATGCAACAACTGAACATGAAAGTTTAACAACTTAATTTCTATAATTTCTAACGAACTAGAACATTCATGGAAATTTAGATATTATTTCTTTAGCACGAATTTACCCATCAATATGTTCTAAAAACCCTTTATTTTTTGTACTATTTTTTCCTAAAATTGAACAGATCTGCAGTTTTGAAGTGATGTCGAAATAATTCGTGTTGTTTTCATGCATCAACGTTTTTCAAATAAAATGACTCAATCAGAAGGGTCTGGTTGTATTCTCTTTAAATGCAACACTGTATTGTAAATACGCTTCTGCAATTAAAAGCATTACATACGTAAAAATAATTATAAAAATAGGAAATACTTCAGTTCTTTTTTGATATTAGGTCAGCAATGAAAAAAAGCATAATTTATTCATAAATAAATTATTATAAAGCATTTTACTATCAAGAAAATCTTAATTTATCAAAAATAACACAAAATATATATTTCTAGTTTTAACGCTGATAATGATGACTAAGAAATGTACAATATTGATAATGAACATTAGAATATTATCCATTGTAATTAGACTAGTTTGAAAATAGTAAATTCTATAACAGACAAAGTCCTTAGCTCTTACTATTTAAATATTGGAAAATAATATCGAGGCTTGTTTCAGAGGTTCTTGAAGATACCTCAAAAAAAATTATTAAATGGCAAGGTTAATGTTTTTGCCTGATCTAAATGTCGATAATGTTTTTTATTAATAGTACTATTAAGGAGATTTTTTATTACTATGACCTTTTGCATATTAAGAATTACTATAGGTAAATAATTCTTTTATAGAAAATTTTCTCTGTGCTCTGTTTCTTCTGTGGTGAAGACATTTCCGCTTAAAAGCTAATAGTGTGTAGGAGCTATCACCTCCCTATCCATTAACCACAACCACATCAACGGGAGCACTTAGAACCTCAACATATTTACAAGCATCACTCCGCTAAATGGCGGGTCTTTAGAGGAATCAGGGATCGAACTCACGACTAGACGAAAATCGCACACCACAGGAAAAGTTTTAGAGAAATTGAGATCTTATATTTAGATTTGGTGGTAATAACTGTTGAAATGCAATTTGCAATTCAAACAGCTTTTGTTTTCAGACTCGAATGTTCCATATGATAATAAAGTCATTGTAAAATTAATAATAAATTGCTGAAATTGATTATTATAAATTGATTACGAAATGGGGAATTCATTATAAATTGGTCATAAAATGTTTTCTTTTATTTCTAAACTATAATGCTTTTAGACAGTTATTAGATTTTCTTTGCTGTTTTTGTTATATATGACTTTGAACTTAAAAGCCTCAAAACTGTTCTCCAAGTTTCATTCAATTTACGATACAAATAGTAAAAAAGCTAACAACAATATTTTTCCCTGAAAATATTCAGCCAGAATTTATTACAAGTTAATTAAGAAAACCTTAATTAAATTACTTTAAACCTTTTACCTTAAGTTGGTGAAATCTTTTGCTAAACCCTTCCCTCAGATTACTTTAAATTAGATATTTTTATTATCTTTATTGGCTTTAAATTTTAATTAAAGGTAAACATTTTTAATGTTATATAAATGCTTAAAATTATAGCTTAAATTATAGCTTCCTATAGCTTAAAATTTGTAAATTTTTACCTTCACACTTTTTCAAAAGTACCAGAAAATTTTTTATTTGAAAATAAAAGTTTTCCTAAATAACAAATTCATCAGAGAATTTTTTTTTTTATTTCTACTTATTTTTAAAGAAAACAAAAGAAGATAAAGAACTTAGAATACCTTTTCTGGGTTTAGACACGAATATATATATATATATATACATATATATAAAGGGAGTTATGCTAAAGTTTACTCAGTCTCCGTTACTTTAATCTTTTATCACAATATTCAATTTAAATATAAATAGATCGATTTCTTGATATTAAACTATTTAAAACTTAATGATAGGTTCTGTATCGTTGATATTACGCATTCTAAAATATTTAACAATTTGATACTGATTATTATAATGTCTCCTTATAGGAATAAAACTTATTACTTTTTGTTACGAAATGCAGAACAATGTTCAACTGCTGCTTATTTATGTCAATTTTTTTTCAATTTTTAATTTGCATACAAGGTGAAACATTTGTTGCATTTTAAATACGTCTTGACAATATTTTGTATCGTATGCTAAACTCTAAGTGACCTCAATTAGATATAAAATTCAATCTGTTGCATTTTTTTTTTTCATTTTGAAGGCGATTGTCTTTCGAAGCAAAAAAATATTTCTTTTCAAGACGATGCATTTTTTATTAGGCTGTTCTTTTCTGTTTCTATCTCTCAAATTTAATTCTTAATTCTCTTTTTCAATAAATTTTATTTAATTTTTACTTAAAAATCATGTAAATTCTTACAAAGTGTTAGCTGTTAAAAGTCAGAAATATCTAATTCTTTTTAAAATAAAACATTTTTTATACGTAAAAAAAATTATAACTAATTTTCAAACCAAGAGAGCCAATTCCGCATTCCTTCCATTGCCTGTAAAATATACAAGTGCTGAGAAATTATAACGTCTGCTAAGAGATAAATACCAAGTATTAAAAGCAATTTTGTAGTAAAATTTGTTTTAAGTCATAAAAAAACTATTTACTCACACACTCACACACACACACACACACACACATATATATATATATATATATACATATATATTTTTTATTTCTTTTCAGAAAGCTAGCATATCTTTAAAATAATTACTGGGGTGATAACTTTAGGTAGACTCAGGTGTTTTTTTAAAAAATATAAAAAAATTAAATTTCAAAATCAAAAATAGATTTTTGAAACATTGAAAATAGAATGAAAATAAATCAAACTTCATAACATATACTTATTAGAACTACAATAATACAAATGCATCTTGCAGGACTGAAAATCGTGCAGTATTTTTAGCATTGCTAAGAAAGAAACAAATCAAAATTTAAATGTTTCCTTGATTGAAATTTCTTGTAGGAATACTTCAAAAAATGAATAGGTTATAGGGAGAAAATTCTTCAGAGATTTATGTTAACTAATAAAACTTATTCTGTTTCTGTCAAAGCCAAATGTGTCTCTTTTAAAACGTTTTACACATTGCTTTACAATAATAATGCTTTCTAATCATATCTATTGTTAAAATTCAATAACACTGTTGCTTCCGGTTGCTCATAATCAATATCTTTGTATTTGACAATTTTTTAACAGAACCGTTTTACTATGACTTATTCGTTTCTCGTAGATTTATTATGAATCTTTTTTAAATATTTAAAACTAAACATTTTATTGCTAAATGATATACATTAAAAGAGAAAAACGAGGTAAATATTTAAGATATATTTTAGTCTGATTTAAAACATTCATACATAAATAGCTTTCGATTACTATATAGACAGTTAAATACTTTTCTTTCAGGAGTGAAAATCATGATAAATACCTTTGTGTGTGCGTGATTAACTCTTGCATCAGACATTTCACATAAACTTCGAATTTCAACTATTTTTTTCTTCAGTTGAATTAAAATTATATTATTTTCTTAGAACGCAAGCAAAATAAATGTATTGCATTAAATATGACTTTTTCTAACGAACGCAGAGGTAATGTATGAGCTATTAAAGTAATATAAAAGAAAGAAACAGAAAGAGAGGGAGAAAGAAAGAAAGAGAGAAGTCTTGACATTGAAATCAGATTTTTAATAAGTATTTATAATCATTTTCGTTGAGTCTACATTTTCAAAGGAATTGTTTACATTGATTTTTATTAAACTTCGGATTAGGTTAATTAAGTTGTGATTTTCCCCTTTTATAACAGCAGAATTGAAATACATCAATTACTTCACAATGGAACATAAACTTTTCACTGAGCCCTGTATTTCAAATGTATGATGAAATAGTGACATTTATGAGAGAAGAAAACATGAATGGCGGTAACAAATTTTTAAAAAAGAATAGCATTACCCATTATATTATAGTAGAATGTCATATAGATAAAAAAAATGTTATTAAAAAGATGTCTTTCTGCGAACATAATGAGTCTCTACTATGTTTTGAATTACAGAAAAGAGAAACGCATGATTTAATGTTGGAAACAATGACACTTTATAAAAAAGCTTTATAACAAAAAAATGACGCACCAAGAAGCAGTTGTCCGATGAAGAAAAAAATTGGCAGATTAGAAAATTTCGTACAGAATAGAAAATGTTTAAAATTTCAGGAAAATTGAATGATTTATTTCAGAGTTACTTAATTACAAGGCAACGAGCTCAATAAGGTGTCGACCCACCACTAGCCTGGATGCAAGCTGTCACACGACATGGCATAGAGTGATAAAGCTCTCTGATGGCTTCCTGTGGTATTTCTTGCCAAATTTGCTCCAATTGTCTGGCTAGGTCATCAACATTCCTTGGTAGATGCAGTTGCCTTCCCATCATATCCCAGATATGCTCGATTGGAGAGAGTTCTGGCTGGCCAAGGAAGTGTTGAACAAGCTGTAAGACAGTTCATACCAACACGTGTTGTATGGGGTCTGGCATTATCTTACTGAAAAAAAAGGCCAGGGTACTGCAGAAGGAACGATAGGAAGTGTGCCTTTAATGACGACAGAAGGAATGGATCCGGCTGTCAAGGGAAATGGCACCACAGACCATAACTACTGGATGAGGGCCTGTGTGGCGTGCAATAGTGAAAGCAGGATCGGTACGCTTTGTCTTCGATGATCGTCAGGACACAGTTGGAAGCGAGATTCGTCGCTAAACACTATACGTACCCAGTCACCATCATTCCAACCTGAACAAGCCAAGCACCACTGTAATCTGGCTCGACAGTGTGCAGATTTGAGTGGCAGGTGGCGTAGCGGTCGGCATGAGAGTAGATTTCGTTCTATCAGCCGTCTGTGAATGATCATAGGGGACATTCGTGTGCGGGCGGTACGTCTGATGGTTGATAACGATGAATCAGGCGCTGTGACAGCTGATATGACAATCACTCTGTCCTCCACACAGATCTGCAGTGACCCTTTGTCAACCACTACCATCATGACACTAAAATCTGCCATTGTCCACCAATTCTTGCCAGCATTTTCTAATCGCCGCATGACTTCGACTCATATGACGAGAGATTCTCTGATTAGTCCCACCTGTCTCTTTCAATCCAATGATGCGACCTCTTTCAAACTCTGACAGTTGCTTGTAATGAGCTCGAATCCTGTGGCGAAGTCTTTTTTCAGTCGTTGTAAGGTATCCTTAACCGCAATGCAACAGAAAATGTAACCATCAAATTGAGAATCGCTTCTTATTCACACCTGCTGAGTTCACACTTTGGATGCGCTGTAGCTCCGTTATACATTCATTGAGCACCAAATTTTAATTATTTGCATGTTCGATCCAAATGTCTTGCCATATGAAATTTTATTACTGTCAGGTGTACTGTATTGAAGACTATTAATCAAGATGACTTGTTTTCAGGACATCACGTTTATTTGCACACATCTTTTCAAACATAAATTAGACACACAATTTTACACAATTAATAATAATACATTAATAATTTACAAGAGAAAATTATTAATAATTTACAAGTAAATAATTTTATGAGTAGGATATTGATATCTACATCTTAAATTAATGGAATTCTTAAATGTTTCAGAGATTAGTACGTTAAATAATATAGGTATTAAAATTGCGTCCATTATTATGTGAATTTGTAAATAAACAAATACCTTTTTCTTGATGAAATTAAAATAAAATATTTTGAACATGAAGTTCTCAAGTATGAAGTTATTTATTGAAAAGGATGTGCTGAATCACAGAATGCACTACTATCAGGGATCCAGCCCATTTAAATTAACCTTTAGTTTGCGTTAAACTTTACAAAGTTAAATAATGGATTGTAAAAACAACCACAAATATTTTTATTTATATATTATAAGCACGCAATGAAACTATGGAAAACTTTTATGTAACCGAAGAATAATTGCCCACAAATAATGACTTTGTGTATTCCTCTTTAAAATGGTTAAATAAACTTTAGTCTATTTCTTTTTTCGTATGAATATATATATATATATATATATATATATATATATATGTAAAATTAATTAAAACGTCTGTATGTATAAATGATATTCATACATTATATTTCTAAATAGTCATTCCTTATACGATAATTTTTTTATTGTTAAATGATGGTTAAATGATTGTCCTTGAGTGCTTACATAAATATTTTATTTTAACACATTTTTGTATGTTTGCTTAATCACTAATCAATGAATTTTGCTTTTGATATTGGAAACTTTTAAATTCAATTTAAAAGTAAAAAAGTAAGCTTTTCATTACCTATGAATATGGATTTTTTTTTAAATATTATTTTACAAATTAAATAACGGTATATCAATTCTAAGGTTTGTTTCAGTAAAGGATAATCGAAATACCATGACTTAAAACAAACTAATGTATACAATGTCATAAAACAATTTTAAGACCATCATATACATTAATGTTGCATGAGTTTAAAGTAAACTTTAAACTTTACAGTGTCCTTTTTTTTCTTCTATTGAAAATATTTAAAATTTAGCGAGTATTTCTAGAGTTTAGAATATTCTACTTCTTTAATTGACATAAAGCAAAATTTTAAATTAATGCTTAGTGCATCTCAATTTCCGAAGTTCTGCCTAAAGTATACATAAGACACCAAATTTCTACGTGGGGATATCGTAAAGTTTTAATTATTACTAAGAAATAACAGAGATATCTGGATAATATTTATTCAATATATTAATTTATCTTTATGTGCATAATGTTGTAAATTACAGACATTAATGCTGATTTGTTTGGTTTCAGGAAGCCGTAGATTGAAGTACCCTGCAAAATCGTAAAATTTTAATTGTTATCCCGGGGTTACATAAAGTTTTCATAGTTTCTAAGAAATAATCAAGATAGAGACTAAAATTTTGTTAATCATTTTAATACCTCTCTATGTAATCACCATCCAGAGTTATACATTCCCAAACGATTTTTACCTTTCGATTGTCATAATTCTAGAACTCAGCGTTCTGAACTTCCACACTGAGTATTACTTCATTCTACGGCTTCCGAAAACTAAACAAATCTACATTAATAGCTGTAATTAACAATATCAATCAGTTAATATCAGATTAAATTATATCCATATATTTCACTTATTTCTTAGTAATAGTTAAAAATTTTAGATTCCCCCTTCATTCTAGATTGTATCAAATTAACATAACCAATTAAAACTAACAATTTTAATTCACAAAATATAAGATGTACAGTTTTCCTCCAGCTTCTTTCTTGCTAACACTTATATTTCAGTTCATTGCATCCATCTAGAATTAGCCAATTCTTCAAGGTGACGACTTGATAGCATCCAGATAAGTTCATTGCCCTAGGTCAAAAGATCAACAAAAAAGACATAAAACATTATTTTGTGTTGAAAACATTTATATATGTGTCGAAATCGTTCTTAACAGTCATGGTCATCGAGTATCATTATCAGTGTCCCCATGGAACCTCTCATTGTTTATTCGCCACTTTCGAAACATGAATACTGTCTCCCATTCTAAAATAAAATGTTTTTTTTTACATTACGTTGAATTAATCCATCAAAAAAGAGGCTTTCAAAATAAATATGAAAAATTATCTTTTTGAAATATTTTAAGGAATTCTGATTGATCCTCTCCCTAAAAGCTTCCTTATTTCGAAAATATAAAAAAAAAAAATATCGTTTATGACAGCTAAAACTGCTCATTAATTACACATGCTGTAATTATTTAATGAAGAAAAAAATAGAGGCATACTCCATTTATCTAACTTATAAGCTAGTTATCTTTTCTTGCTATAAGGCAGCGTTTAAATATCATCTTCAATTTATTAAAGCAAAACGAATTATTCGGAACTTTTATCTTTTTTTTTTTTTTTTTTTTTTTTTTTGCAGCCCAGCCTAGTTCTCATAATCTGTAAGAAACGAGACTATATCAAATATTTCTATTGCACTGTTGGCAACAGCTGTAAATAGTTAGTTATGTTTTGAAAAGAATAAAGTGATGTGTTCATACTTTCAGTCTAATTAAATACAGTCTAATATCCGCATATTTTGGTGCAGAAAAAATACTTGGGTAAATCATACTAAACTTGTTTGCTTAAACTTTCGATACGAACCCGAATAATAATGCCAATCATTAAAGAGAAACTTGATTTACTTAAACGTAAGCGATCAACAATTCTAGCCGCCATTACGAAACTGATTGATCCAACTAGTGAAAAATCCGATTTAGAATATAGCGTTGAACGCTTACGAGACAAAATAAACGAACTAACTTTGGCAGACGATAAAATCCACGAAATTCTAAACGATGAAGAATTTAATGAAGACGTAATAGATTGCGAAAAATGCACAGAAAATGCTCATTTAGCGATGTTTACTTATAAAAAGAAAGCGAATACGAACACGAATTTTTCCTCGCCAAGATCGCCAATAGCTGTCGTTGTAAATTACGCATCTGCGTCTTCAAACATACAGTAAACCTACCTACAGTAATAATACCTAACTACGTTTCAAAGTGAAATTGAAGAATTTCACAATTTTTGGGAGCGTTTTGAAAACTGCATCGACAAAAATGAACGCTTATCTCTTATTGACAAACATGGTTTTTTACGAGGATATTTAGATGGAGAGGCAAAACGACTAGTTGATTAACTGCGGATACATATGTTATACAACAACAAAGGATATTTTAAAATCGAAATATGGCAATGAGGATAAAATAATACAAACTCATCTTAATTACTTATAAAACTAACACCTATTAAAAATCCTTTTTCATCAGCATTAAATGAGTTATATATCGATTGTAATAGACGATTACGAGAGTTGGATGCCTTTTGTGAAAACACAAAATTATACGGAAGAATTTTGGCTCCAAAAATATTCCGTGATAATAAAAATAAAAATTTTCCACATGATATATGTCGTAATTGGGTTGTATACGCCAAACGTGAAAACTTGGCTGAAGGTGACACTATAAAATTGACGAAATTTTTAAGGAAGTTGAGGCAGCAGTTGCTGCAAATAACTATAAGTCAATATTATTGCATTCGAAAGCCTCAACAAGTATGCATCACATCCGCCTCCATCAACTGACGTTTCACGCTTTGCGAAAAACAAACGATTGAAGCATGAGGACCCAGATGATTCACTATCGAACTTACCAATTGAGATTTTAATCGGGGCAGATTTTTATTGGAATATCGTGAATTCTAAACCTCCAGTCAAGTTGTCGGATTCTCTGATCTTGGTCCCATCAATTTTTGAGTGTATACTTAGTGGACCTCGATCACACGCAACAGTTCCTTTCATTCCTACAGTTCATAATATTAATGTGGATACTTCAACTCAAGCATTGAACGATGTGGTACGCTAATTCTGGAGCTTAGAAAGTATTGGCATACAACCAATTCAAGAGAAAAAAAATCACCTGTAACTCTGATTTCTTGACAAACTTTCGTCAATCTTTTGAAATCACCGATGGTAGACAAGTAGTAAAATTGCCATAGAAACCAGAAGTTCAACTTTCATCAAACAATTATGGAGTCACAATTCTACTTTTTAATTCTTTAACAAGAAAATTACACACAGACACGGTTTTTAAATAAGAATATTCTGAAATCATGCAAGATTACATTGATACAAAAACAAGTTAAAATCGTATCACATGAAACATACAATAAAAGAATGTTTATTTTACTTACCCCATCATGGAGTAAAGAAAATTTCAAACGAAGAAACGAAGTGTCGTACAGTTTTCGACGCATCTTCCCATTCCCCAGGTCATCCATCTTTAAGCGACGCTCTTGAAATTGGACCAAATCTATTTACTGATATCATGGCTTCGTTATTGAGATTTCGCCTTTCAAAAATAGCAATTACTTGTGATGGAAGCCAAGCATTTCTACAGCTGATACTATCAGACGAAGACAGAGACGCAACACGATTTTTTGGTACAAAACAATGTATATTCTCTGCATAGAAGATGAAATTGTAATTTACCGATACACGCATCTACCCTTTGGACTCACTTCAAGTCCATTTTTATTATCAGCTTTTCTTTGTAAATCGGCTACAATGTATAGGCAAACGTACCCTACTGCAATTAAACACATTAATAATAACACCTATATGGATGATTTTGTCATGGAAACATCTACAGATACTGATGCTACAATTATATATCAAGAAATGCAGCAACTTACATCACACATTAGCCTACCATTAGCCAGATGAACTACAAATTCTAAGATTTTTCAATAGATGTGGAAACAAAAAAACGTTCAGTTTAAAAATATTACGCAGGTCTTAGTAGTAAAATTGGATACTGACAGAGTTGTTTTTCAAATTGATGTGCTGAAAAAGATTGTTCGAGCATCTAAAGAACCAGTAACAAAGCGTTTGTAACTGAAGTTAATTTCAAAGTTTTACGATCCTCAAGGCTTATTTGCTCCAGTTACAGTTATTGTGAAGATATATTCCAAGATACGTGGCTTAGTGGTATACACTGGGATGAATTATTACAGCTAGCTGTAGAGTAGCAGTGGCACAGGTGGATAAATGAATTACAATGCCTGAATGATATGCACATCCCAAGATGGATTGGTCCTTCAAATGCCGTTACCATACATATGTTTTGCGACGCTTCTGTCCATGCATATGGCGTTTGTTTGTACCTAGTCGCACAGTTGACAACTTTTCAGAGGTCAATCTTATTTGTAGTCGAGATAAACTGACTCCAATCAAAAAGGTCACTCTTCCGCGACTTGAATTGTTAGCCGCACTACTAGGAGCTCGCTTACTTCAATACTTTTGCAGAGAAACGAACATGCATTCTTACACAGTCATACTATGGAGTGATTAAACTGTAGCTCTAAGCAGTATAAAGGGAGATCCCAGCCATTGGAAAACATTCGTTTGCAACAAAACAACGGAAATTCTTCAATACACTACTCCAGCATAATGGTGCCACTGCCCCGGTACAGACAACCCTGAGGATCATCTAACCCTTGGTACTTTTCCATCTCAACTATCGGCCTTGGAGTCTTGGTGGTATGGCCCGAAATGGCTGACACAGAATCCAGAAAGTTGTCCTGCTAACGATTTGTCATCACATACACAGCTGTTAGTCGAAGTGGAATTACGAAAAACGGAGTTTCAATTTTTCTACGTTGCAACTTTAGAACCCATTGTAGATATATCTCGTTATAGTTCTTACACAAAACTTCTTCGTGTGGTTGCCTGGATTCTACGTTTTGTATGTAACTGAAAGTCTCAGCCACATATTACTCATGAATTGAATTGTAACGAAATAGAAAAAGCCAAGGAATATTGTATACAAACTGCACAGTGTCAATGCTTCCCAGCTGAAACAGATGCCTTAAAAGGTGGACGCCCCTTGCCAACAAAATCAAAAATTTCCTGTTTAAATCCCTTTCTCAAAGATGGCTACTTGTGCCTTGGAGGAAGACTTCCATTTTCTGACATTCCTTCTGATACTCATCACCCATTATTACTGAATGGAACCCCCCCCCTTTGTCCATCGTTTGATCCAGCATACCCACATACGTTTCTATCATTTAGGTGTATGTATAGTCCTCTCCGAGTTACGCTCTACCTTTTGGATACTAAAAGGACGTCAAGCTATAAATCAGGTTCTGCACAAATGCCTACCTTGCAAGATGTCCAAGGCGAAATGTGGAAAACAAATTGAAGCTCCTCTGCCTTCTAAAAGAGTTGTACCGTCTACTCCATTTACCACCACAGGAATTGATTTTGCCGGATCTGTGAATATCCACTGTTTGAAATCAAGAGACACAGCCTACATAGCACTATTTACTTGTGCAACAACACGTGCATTACATTTGTGTCAGATATCATGGAAAATTTTCTCTTAGCTCTTCAACGATTTGTTGGCCTCAAAGGACTGCCACACACTATCTATACTGACAATGCTACTACCTCTCATGCAACAAATAAAGAACTGATCCTTTTATGGCAAGCTTTATCATCAGCTAAAATTCAACAATATTATGCCCAAAATGGTATAACATGGAAATTTATCGCCCCACGAGTGACTTGGTGGGGAAGCTGGTGGGAACGCTTAATAGGAATTACCAAACAATGTCTGCGAAAGGTACTCGGACGAGCACTTTTAGACGAGGAAAGTCTGACCACTGCACTTGTTAGAATAGAATCCGCTCTCAACAGTCGACCCTTAGTCCACGAAGAGGAAAAAGACTACAGCTCCACAGCCTTAACACCAGCTCGTTTCTTGACAGGACGAAAACTAACGGCCATTCCATCCAGCCCGGATAATGACACAAGACTTAAGAGAATCTACAAGCTGCAGCAAGACTTACTTGATTGTTTTTGGAAAAAATGGTCAAAGGAATATTTACTTCAAATGCTATCTTTTCATCAAGTTCGTAACCAGGATAGTCTCGATAACGTCCGAGTTGGCCATATCGTGCTCCAGCAAGAAGACATTCGACCATGGCACATGTGGAAGAAGGCCAGAGTGATGGATCTACACCAGGGACTTGATGGGAAGATAAGATCCTGCGAAATGAGGGTTAATGATCGAAAGGTAACCCACTCGGTATCTCTGGTCATCCCCCACAAGGTTGACCAGGGTGGGGAGGATGTAGGAATCGAGACTATATCAAATATTTCTGTTTCGCAGTTGGCAACAGCTGTAAATAGTTATGTTTTGAGAAGAATAAAGTGATGTGTTGATACTTTCAGTCTAATTTAATAACGATGAGTCCACATAATCCATATAATTCGCATATGCTTCTTAATTAAAATCTTATTTCAACTCTCTTACAATTTATGTTTGTAATTCAAAAACAATTTTAACCGAGACGTAATTTAGTATTAAAAAAGTTTTGTAGTAACTATTAATATTACTTGAGTATTAACCCTTTCTCTTATTATAGATTTAAAATTAAATATACTAATTTGATATTAATTTCAGCACGATGCTTAATTCATCAAACAAATTATCAGTTCAGAAAAGAATGTACTGGATTGATTCAAGGCAAATATTATTCTAAAAAGCAATATGTTATTAAGAAATTTAAAAAAAAAATTATAATTTCTCATTCCTCACTTTATATTAATAGTATTCTTGCGGTTAATTTCCAAATGAATAATTTATAATGGAGAAATAGTTTTCAAACAATTGATTATTTATTAAAATTTCCTAAAAATCAATACAGTGTTATTTTCTTGAAATGATCTTGTTATTCTTGTAACACATTAATATTACGATATTTCACTTTAGAGCCTAACACGAATTCTCTTTGAATTTAAGTCCAATAAAAGAATTTATGCATGAACAATGAAAATTTTAATTTACGCATCTCACATTAAATGAAAAAGAAATGCAATTATATGGATTTTAGAGTATATAATTATTTTTATTTATTTGAATTTTCATAATGGTAATACATTGCTTTTTTTAATAATGGTTATAGTGTATAGTAATATTTTTTATTTTTATTCCAATTCCCATCCAGATATGAAAATTATCTGCCTTTTAATAATTATCTTAAACAATGCCTATAATGAATAATGAATAAATTTATTTACCCTCATATAT
>BMAW01052645.1:668506-691372 GCA_019974015.1 Nephila pilipes | reverse complement strand
CTTATCTTTTTTTAAAAAATTTTTAAAAAAAAAAAATAGCGAATGTTATATATTTAACGTAAATCTGCAGTGATAATCACTTTTCGAACTGCGATTTTAATTTTACTCAAATTGGGTTTATAGCGGAAGAGCAACATCCTGGCTAATCTGCTTCAAACAATCGTTGATAATTCTATAATTTTTTTTTTTTTTAAAAAAAAAAAGAAAACAAATTAAATGCCTGCTAGTAGGAAGTGTTGTCTTATAAAGTAGTTTATTTTCAGAGAAAAGAGAGTTAAGGGATCAGATGTTACCATCTTCATCTGATCGTCAAATAAAATTCTGAACTTTAGGCTATCTTCCCTTAATGTCAAAGCTTCTGGTGAAAATTTCGAGCACATTTCCAAGTAGAAAATTGTTCCAGTTTTTACATAAGTTTGTGACGTTGTAACACATACATCTATTTATGATACAGTATTCTTAAATTTTAGGAATATTCCAAAAATACGCTATTTTTTTTAGTGAATACATTAAGTTTTCAAGCTATTTAGCATAACTGTATGGAAAACGAAACATGGAACACATTTCGCATCAGAAAAGAGGGACTGATTTAGATAGAAATGAGTAGTATTACAAAAGACGTTATTAACTAAAGCTTTGTGAAGTCAGAATATAAAATTATTTTTCAAGAGCTTTTTTATTGGAAAAATTGTTATTATTTCAGATCCCATATTTTTTAACATTACGCGAAGGCAGCCTTTATAGTTTTTCTATTTCTAACGCGGGGATGGTTGAACCAATCAATTTATTTTATTATTATCGTTATTATGCAACTAACCATGATAAATTTTCGATCTCTTTTTCACTTCAAAAATAATGTAACTAGAACAATATATTTACACTGTATTCAAATATTTACTTAGTAGTTATTTAATGAAGTCTTTTGAAGTAACAATTTTTTTTCAAAATCTGTTTTCTTTTCCCTTAAGTAAAAATTAAAGATATATCATACAGCTGTTTTAAATACAAGATAAATTATTCTTAAATGTTTAGTCAAATTATTTTGTATAATGTTAAAGTTTCTATCTATTAAACATACTGGAAATCAGAATAGAAAAATGATGCAAAAATTTCCCTAAATGATTCGACTCAAAATGGTTTAATGTAGAATGATGCACAAGTGAAAACATTTTGTGTAATTATGACCAAATTATTTAAAAAGGAGTAGATTTCTCAAAGTATCACTATGTTCAGTTTTTATTTGAGTGGTGTTATTCTTCAAAAATATAAGGTAATAATCCCCTATTTAACAAAAAAAAAACTTTAAAACTAATGATATTCAAAATATTTTACTCCGTAATAAAACTGTAAGAGTATAATTAAAAAAAGACTGAATAAGTCATAGGTTAAAATAATTGTTTCCTCTAATTAAATCATTGGTAAAACTATTTCTAAACGAAAATTGTGTTCATATTTTAAAAAATTCTTTTATGTTTATTTTACAAATAATCGCATCTTAATTTAATGAGAGAATAATTTTAATGATAAACTTTTTCTGCACTTTTTTTCTTTCATTTATCGTCAAAATATTGAAATAAGGAAAATAATAGCATAACCATACAATTGATATTTTGTAAGGGGTGGTATTAGAAATAATATATATCCTAAATATGTTTTCTAATATTGTTACTCTTTCGTAAATTTCATACGATCTACGTGTATGTGAACTTGACCGTTATTCATATTGCATTAAAATAAACTCAATTCGTGTCCTTGTGTTTCGTTTTCAGTTATAAAGAAAACGTAAACAACTAAAAAATTTTCCTTAATTCAAATATATACATTATTTTCAATCAACGACCTTCTTCAAACGATCAATAAAATAGCCAAATAACCTTATTCTATTTCGATGATTTCTACATCTTTGGTCCAAATTATTTAATTCGTTGCAAATACTAGGATTAAAACACTGAAAGTGTCCGTCTTGTTTGCGCTATCCGACTCGAAAATAGAATTTAATTGAGGTAGATTCTGTAACTACGTCGGCATAGATTTTATAGGCGACTGCACTCGAGTGACACAAAATAAAACTACTCAGTAAAGTTATGATTGGTCTGTAGAGAAAAATAGTCTCTAAATTTACTTCATTTTCGTAAAAAAAAACATACTAAAACTCTACTTATTCAATCAATAATCGATTTTGCAACGTTAAGAGTGAACTGATCATTTTCTATCTGAGCATACCTTATATGTAGGTTTTGGAAATTATTAGTTTTCTTAATGCAATAAAAACTAGTGTAAATTCAAGCAATACTACATGGTATTCTGTGCAAATTATTTTTTAAAATATTAATTTATGTAAAATGTAATAGGTTTGTTCCATTATAAATTCTTAAAATTTTGTTTCGTGTTCTTAAAAATAACATTTATATTTGAATATTTATTTTTTTTATACCTAGACAAATTATGTAATCTAAATTCAACAATACGTTTAAAAATAATATGTATTTATTATCAAGAAAAAATATGCTATTACGAGTATGAATCATAATTATAAAGAAAATGTATTTTTGATGATGAATAAATTAATGTGAAGAAAATTAGAAACCTGCTTCAAGGAGTAGCTCTATATGCATATCAAGATGTATAAAAAAGCATTTACTTCTTACAGTTCTTACAGTTGTTTTAAAAAAGAATTTGAATCCTTATTAAATCGATTGAGCGAAAAAGGTTCCAACTATTCAGAGATATTGGTAGCTATGAAATAATTACTTTAAAAAATTCCTTCTACGAGGGTGATTCAAAAAGTACTTGTGTTTGAAGACAGATGGCATCATTAAAGTAATTTGTGTTTACGATTGTATACTGTCATCTGTTAAACGGCGCCGAAAATAATTTGGCATTGATTTATAAGTTAATTTTGATTTGGTAGTCATTTGCTGTCAAATGAAAATTTGATTGATACCGCATTGAGTTTTCTCGTCTATGATAAATGGATTAATCATTACACATCAGAAACCAAGCAACAATCAAAACAATGGGTTGCTTCCGGTGAATCTACTACAAGAAGGTGAAGATAGTCTCATTAGCAAGAAAACTTTAGAATAATTTGAATAAGTGCAAAAGGCATCATGATCATGAATATGATTAACTCAGAATTAAACAATTGTCACTTGAGTCATGATACTTACTATTAAAACCGTTTTTGGTGCTACGAATGAATTCTTTTGAATTTTGTTAGAACTTATTAAACAACCCTCTAATATTTCAAACGATATAGCGATTGTTAAACTAAAAATCAATATTTATATAATTGATAGTAATTGTTCAGAAAATAACACCTATATATTATAGTATACATCAATCATAGATATATTTAACTGATCAATCTTTTATATGGATGTAATAAATTAATATCTTGTTCTCTGTCTCAACACTTCATCTTTTTAATTTGAAATTAATGCGAGAAACAAGGATTTGTTTCGTACAGTAATTTGTCATCTACTTTACATTCGTTACCAAAAGCGCAAGCATTTTTCATTCATATCACAGCTCAATATATACTAAAACCTGATTTATTTCCTTGGAGTATGCATTAAAGCCTATGTAGGTAGTTACCTTCCATAATATTTCATTTTGTGTTTTACACTGCACAGTAGCCTTGTGGAATTACATTACCATTAATCTGTAAGCTGAAGATTCCTCATAAATTCTGCTTAACAAGAGTTAAATTAGCACAATTTCATAATAACTGCATGTGAGATTAATCAGGAAGCTTCAATGAAGGATATACATATCATTAAAAGTGAGAAGAAATATTATACTTAGAAATGTTTTATGTGTATTTTAGGATAAACGTACTCCTTAGCATATAGTTAAATATGTTTTTTAAAAATTAAAAATCTCACTACAGAAGACAATATTTGATTCCTTAGAAAATTATATGTTACTGAGTTTTTTTTATTATTCAATTATTTCATTTAAATGACATTTTAACTTAAAATGTATAAAATATTTAAGAGTTATTAATAATATAGACATAGGTACTTGTAAATATTTTCAAATATTCGATTCTGTATATACTGATGCAAATGTTTCACCTTTTTAAAAATTTTCCCATAAATATGGATCCAAAGTCTTAGAGTGATAGTCTCATATTTTATACTGTAAATCATATAAAAATACTTAACGTTATTAAAGAAATCAGATCATTTAATCAGCATCCAATTGCTACTCACAAAAGTGCGAAAAAATCAACCGTACTTTATACATTAATTAACCATTACAGCGTTGAATGGGTGTAATAGATAAGATTTTCCTAATAATTTTGTTTAAGATTAAATATGCATGGTATGCCTGGATTTTTATTATGAGTTAATAATACGATTATTTGTAGAAATTTAATTGTAAAAATTAATTGCAAGTTTACTTATAATAGTATCTACAAAACACATAAACAAAGTCGATGCACGTTTTTCTTCTACAGTTCCACGCTCATGATATATTGAAAAGGTGCTTAGAATAAGTAATTAACTTAATTAATGTTATTAGAGTATCATTGGCCTGCTTTACTCAGGAAATTAATACATCAAATTCAATCATTGTGTACATGAATTTATTTTGAGAAACTCCTTACTGCAACATATTTGCTCTTGACCGTCTAACAGAATAGAATATTGAGTTTTCACTTTCTAATTATAGAACCCGGAAACCAAAACAGTCCATTTTTAGAGTACAAATTAATTCAAGAAAATATGATAAATAAAACGTTAGAAGGAGAACGTGTTTAATAATTCTTGAAGTGTGTGCAGTCGATCATAATAACTTAATTATTAACCTTAAACAAAAGCTGAAGAATTCGAAGGTCTATCGACATCAACATGCATATGTTAATATAAAAACAGTTAAAAGAAAAGACAACCTGCAGCTATAACTTCCTTTAACCAAGAGATTTCACGCAAGATTATGTATCCGTTTAAATCCTTTATTAAGGATACAAATAGCATGTCTGTCTGAAAACCTTGATGTCGCGTAAAATACAACAAACTGACAATTGACAGAACTGTTTGAATACACGACGATGAAAAAGAAATAAAGCGATAAATTGCGTGTGAATTAATGCACTTTTGAAGTATTTTATATGCCCACAAGATTAATACAAGGCAATAAAAACACGAATCATTAATGGTTTTTTTTTATGCTTAAGAATAATTTATGGTTGTATAAAAACAAGTTATAACGTATTTTCCCATTACTATTTACAGCTATTTTATATTATTTTTAACGACAATAAATGTAGGAAACCATAAAAATCATTTGTAATGACATAACAAGCAGGATCATTTTTTGATCTTCTAGCGTCTGCTATTTCTTCCTCATAATACATTTTGAAATAAATTAAGTAGCATTTATTAATTTAAGTGCACAGAAAAATAAGATGATGATGCAATACTACTTAGTTTTGTGGCCACGATAACCGGCTGATCATCCTCGCGTGCTCTCACACGTCATCGTTTCTACTGAAACTTGAGATCGAGTTTTGGTTCCACTCAAGACTCACCGTTTTACGCAGTTGATTCACGTTAAATCTGTAGAGGGAGACGTGAAGTGGAATTTTGATGTGTAGAGTTTCTGTTCAGTTGCCTTCCTCGTCACTTGATTTAAGTTCAGTATTACGAGGTCCACCCATTTGTTGCTTCTTAATACAACGTTAATAAAACTATTAATCAATAAATCTTATTTTTCTAACTATATTTCTATTTTCTCTTTATATGTGTAATAATGTGCACGTATTCTTTTCATAATATCGAATTTATATCTTCGTAAGTAAAATTTTTTCACAATCAGCTTATTGTTCCATTAATTTTTATAAGATAATTTTTATTTACTCAAGATTGCATGAAAAATTCTGATTTTGTATAAGTATTAAATGGCATCCGTAATTATCGTATTAAATAATTTTATTTCATAATAAATATTGCAAAATTATTACTCTTATAAAATAATTTTGATATGAATTTTATAGCGGTATATTCTAGTACACAGTTTTAGTTGGCTATGATTCAAAAATTTTTCTAAATAAATTACTAATATTTGACAAATAATTTAATATTCTATCTAAACTGCGTATTTCCTTGGTAATGTGAAAAATGTGGTTAAAAAAGAAATAAAACGCAAGTTCCATGATTGATACTTTCTTTTGAAAGAAACTAGCATTTCGATTACATAATGAATAAATACAGAACTAAAATTAATGAAAAAAAGAAATTATTGTACATAGAATGGTGTAATATTAAATAGGGATAAGAGTTTTATGCAATAAATTATTGAACAAGTGAATGATACATAATTTTCATACAAAATTAAAATTGAATCTCCATTTTTGTTTTATGTAAGCTACATTAAATATATTATCCTAATGTTTCTTTATTTTTTTTATTTTATTTTAAGTTTAGAAAATTTAATTGTAAGCTATCTTAAAATGCATTTAATTTAAGCAATCGTCAAAGTATATCATAATAATAAAGGAAACAATAAATTATCTCAAAACATGCAAAAAATAACATAAGAGGTCATGATTTATAAGCTAAAGTTTCTTAAATATTATCCAAAAATGTAAAATTGCAGCATTTACTATTGTGTGATGAGAAGATATTTAACATTAATTAAATATCTTCTCATCACAAAATATTTAGCACATTTGCCATTATTTCTCTCCGTAACGTTTTATGATCTTAAATAAATATAAAATGCATCGTTGTAGCAATAAAAACTCAACAATTTTAAATCCTTCCTTAATAATTCTAAAGAAATCTAACAGTGTTTGTAATACCTATATTTATTCTAAGAAACTCTTCTTCAAAGAAAAATAGAATTAATTCTATAAAAATTCTGCGTCTTATTAACGACATATTTTCAAAAATGTTTTTTAAGCCTTGTATACTGAGCTGTATATAATTACTTTGAAAAAATTAACTTTTCAAGACTGGACTTTTGTAATTAATTTCCGATTAAGCGTACATCATATGCACTTTTGCTGATCATTGATTTTACTAAATTGTAAATATTTTTCAAAATTGAAAATTATCAAAATAATTTATTGAAATTATTTATTTTTTTGTAGATAAATCATGTTTATAAAAGGATTCAATGTTTAAAAAAATAACTTTTTTTTTAATTCATGTAAGTTAAAATAATTCACTTTTAACTTCAAAACAAAATTTAAATTATAAACTTAATGATATTCAAAAATTTCTTATTTTCTTTTCATTTGCATACTCAAGGATACTTCTGTTGCATTTTAATAAGGTCTGTGAACTATATTTTATTTCTCACGTAAAGTTTACAAAGACCTCGGGTTAAGCACAAATTTAAACCAGTCACATCTTTTCCTTGAAGGCAAGTGCCTTTGGAAAAGTGAAACGCCTATTCTTTAATAAAATGTGAAGAGTTTTAAAAGGTTCTTATTTTTGATGGATTTAACCTAAACCAGTTATGCATTTTTCTCTTTTTTACTTATCATTATTGCAGTTATTTGTGCAAAACATTTGTGATCAATATCACAGTAACAGTAAAAAGAATTTAAAAATTTCTACAATGAGTAATATATATATATATATATATATATATATATATACATATTACGGTTGATATAATCAGTAATATATACCAAAACACCATCACCACCTCACTCTCTCTCTCTCTCTCTCTCTCTCTATATATATATATATATATATATATATATACTTGTGACGCCCTTCCGACCCGGGAGTCCTCTTGTGCCATCACTAGATTCAATTACTAAACACTACGACACAAATAATTACAGAATCACCAAACAACTTTTAACAATTTATTAATATATATTTACTATGACAGAAATGATTGTGCTCTCTCGGGTAAGCTTTCTAATACCTTAGTTCATCCCACCAATAGTAATCTAACAGACCAATAGTAATCTAACCAATAGTCCTTCCTCGACTGCAACTCAGATTCTGGAACAACTGTTGCAAACTCTAGGCAAAATCTTTCTACAGTAATCCTTGCTCGAACCCTCTACTGTAACTTTAATTCCTCCTTTCTCTTATCTAACACTTCAGCTTCACCTCATCTCACCTCACCTACAGCTTCTCTCTCAGATCCTCCTTCAGATACTCTTTCAGATCCTCTTTCAGAGACCCTTGCTACTTTCAGTCGTAGTTTATATATTTCCAAACCTAACAACTGCACTTCATTCCTAACTGCTTTACATACTAACTTTATGTATCACGTTTCATTTTTGGTTGGGCAAAGGTTGTTTAGCGAAAGCAATCAATCTCAATTGAAAGTCCCCAAGGTTAGTGAAGAGAAACCGCGAATAGCCCAATGTCCCACATTGTTGTTCGAAATTGCTTATTTTGACGAATTTTATGAAAAGAATTGAACGAAATGTAAAAATACTGCTTCAAAACAAATATGAAAATCTTGTACGTCGAATACGTATGTGGGGGTGGAACTGAACGAAAAAAGGATTCATAAGTACGCATGCCAAACTCCGCATTTTATTCATTAGCACATTTCGCACAATTTCTTGGAGTTTTTTTGCAGCAATGGCTTAAATTAAAATTCAAATAGTAAATGTGAGTAATGATCAACGTTTAGATGATGGAATGAGATGGCGAATTGTGGATAGACTAGAAGCTGGCCAGTCTCAAATCTAGATTTGCACTGAATTCTATTTAATGCCCAATGTCATATCCAACCTATGGAAACAGTTTAAGAATACCAGATACGTCGAGAGAAAGCCTAGGCAAGGTCGTCCAAGAACCACGACAGCCAGAGAAGATCGCCATTTTTCCATTATAAAGAGGCGTAATGGGGATGCTACAACTTCTCTAGTGTCTCATGAGTTGTATGCGGCCATAGGAATCCGAGTTTCAAGGGTGACTGTTTCCAGAAGACTTCATAAGAGAGGGTTGTTTGCAAGCAAACCTATTGTTTGCATACCGCTCAGTTCTGCGAACAGGAAAGTCTGCTTAAAATAATACAGAGATCATACAGATTGGTGCATGGATCAATGGGCGACAGTTCTCTTTACTGATGAATCCCGGTTCAGCCTAACCAGTGATTATCGCCGTACTTTCATATGCAGAGAAACAGGGACCCACTATCTGCTCTCCAATGTCCGAGAAATCGATCATCAAGGCAGCGGAGGTTTGATGGTCTCGGCAGGCATCATATTGGATGGCCGCACACACATCCATGTCTTTGAAAGAGGCTCTGTGACGGCTGAGAGGTATAAGGATGAGGTCTTGGAGCCCTATGTTAACCTTTTCAGGGTTACAGTTGGTCCTAATTTTTTTTAATGGATGACGACGTGAAGTCCCATAGAGCTCAGCTGGTCGACAATTTTCCGGAAAAGGACGATATTCGTCGGATGGATTGACCAGCCAGATCTCCAGACTTCAATCCCATAGAGCCTGCCTGAGACGCTATGGGGAGGGCAATTGTAATTCGCAACCTCCCTCCGAGAACCATCAAAAACCTGAAAACAGCATTGCTGAACAAGTGGGTCCAATTGCTACAGGAATTCATAACTCCCTTATTTCCAGCATAAAATTACGGTGCAAGGCCTGTATATCTGTATGAGGGGACCATACCCCCTATTAACCCATTTATTTTGTTCTATTTTGCAACTGCTGTTTCATACCTTGCGATTCCGATGAGTGTTACACATGATCGTGCGTGTGTATTTTAACTGTTGAATGGTTATTTATTTATTTATTTATTTATTTATTTTTTGTTTTATATCAACCCTATATACAAACCAAATTTCTTTAAAATCTGTCCAGTAGTTCTAGAGATAATCAACCAAATCGGATAAGTGTCTTAATTTTGAACACCAGTGTATGTGTGTGTGTGTGTATTCATATGTGCATACATATATACTCACTGACACACGCACATATATATAGTTTACTTATTGAATGAACGTTATTTATATTACTCTAAAATCTGAAGTTACGAATGAAAAAATGTAAATTTCACGCAATAGAAACCCTAAAAAGATAAGACTCTATATTAAAATGTTTTCTTCATATTTTTGAATAATAATAAAATGCTTGGTAAGAGATTATTATATCCAAGTACTACTTAAGTCACTGAAATACATACGCTTAGAAAGAATCAACAATTTGAGATACAAGCATGAAAGATAAAAGAAAAAGTATGTTCTTATTTTTCGCTCAGATATAAAATCAAATAAATGTTTTCATATTTTATATTAAGATTTTAAATCAAATTAATACTGTTTCCTAGTAAAATGTACTTTTAAATGGTAATAGATAACTGTTAATTAGCTGTAAGTAATTATATGTCTGTAATAATTTAATCACTTAAAAATTAATTAAATCAATGAATAAGCTTTGAATAAAAGCATTAAGGAAGCATACTTAAAATTTACAATGCATTAAATTTAATGTAGTCTGACTAAAGAGAAAGGAAAACTGAGAACGATTCTTTGCTGCATTTTTAATAACTTTTCCAGTTGTTTTAGACTTGCGTTTAATAATCTTAAACATAAAACCCTTCTTACTAAATTCAGTTTTTAAGGGTTATTATATTAGAAGAATACTGTAAATGTCTAGCATCATATGTTAAATTTTTTAGTTGAGCATTGTTTTAAAAAAATTATTTTTCTCTTTATTTCATTCAAATCTCAAGTTTTTCGAAGACTTTTTTTTATTTATCATAATCCTGACGCAAAGCATCTGTTTATTGTCATAGTATATCAGTTTCTTCTTTTGATTTCGTGCTCAGAAAGCATGAGTAGAAATCGTGTCACATTGTGAAAAAGAAATCTAAATAATAGGTGGTGAGAGTCATAAAACCTGCTTGGAAGAAATGGGACAAAAAAGCATCATTATCTTGCCAGGTTACGGGCACTCCATAACCCAAGATGCTGTAACAAATTACCATTCACGTGACCCACATCCTAACACTATCAGCTGGTGTAAGGAGCATTTTGCACGTGAAAGCTTTGTTTATAAAGATTATAGGAACTTGTGTCTATCTTGTCTCGAGGAAGTATATAGCTACTATAACGCAACATCTTGAGCAATTGACTTCTGAAACACTTCCCATAAACAACTCTTCAGTATATGAGATGTAAAATAATATCGATTAGTGGCATGCATTTCCTTTTAAAAATATCCCCTTTTATTTAAAACATAACTCTTTCCCTTATCATGTAAAAAGGAATCACCAAGATGCACGTGACATGATGAAAATTTATAATTATATTCGTACATTTACCTACTCTTATGCGTGGTTAAAAAAATGTTTAAGTTCAAGATGTCCAAATTATATTGTACGTATATAGTGTATAATACAAATAAAAAAATACCTTTCTATTTAAATTTAAGGATAACAGGACATGTGAGGGAAAATATGTAATACAAATTCTAAGACTCCTTGTTTTTTGTGATATATATCTTTTCATATTATTTGTAGAGCTTAGATTTCACGTGTGCCTAATAAGGATAATTTAATCATTCTATAGAACTACAAGAATAATTTTTTGTCAAAAAGATTTTTTTCCCCTCTTAGTTGAATACGGAGAAGATTTGTGAGATATATTTTCATTTAGGTACCCTTTTAAAAAAAACTATTACGCCACAAGGTTCTAAATTTTTTATGCGTCAATAAAGGGTAGTTATGTATAAAATGTGCAAAAATTATTTTTTCTCTTAATAATACCTAAACTTTAAGAACAGTTTTATACATGAAAAAAAAAGAGACAAAAACTAAAATTTTCAAAATTAAAGTTCTATATTTTTTCAAAGAATATATACAGTAACACCATTAAAAAGTTAGTTCGCTATTTTTTGTGTATTATTTTACACATAAGGAGTAAAATATTTTGTATATTTATCGAATATTATTTTTGAAAATAGTACCTAAATACAAATATATCTGAAAATCGCATCCATTTTAAACTCAAAAGGTAAGAAAAACTTTTTAATTAAAAAATAATTTTATGGTACAATAAAATGATTAAAATATCATTATTAAGCACACAGAAAAACCTAAGCACTACGAATAATTTTAAAACATAAATGTCGCTTATAAAAAAAAGTCTTAAATTCGGTATTTTATTTTTCTTCGCATGCCCTGGTACCCTTAAAACAAATTTGGTGGAAAAGCGAATCCTTAATTAAAAGGAAAGTTAAAATGAAAAATAAAGCATAAGTTGTTTTAACCATTTTACTTTTTAATAGAAAAAAAATTAAGCAAAAATATAAATTTTAATGTATTATATAAATATTGTGAAAAAATTTTTGATTTAAAAAATAAAGTATCACTGATAAAAGTCCCTGTTATTGAATTTTTTACATTGACATTTTTTTTTACATTCATTGAGATAAATATCAAGCTAATTCTTTGCAGTATAAGAGACTTTGTCAGCTGCCAAGTTATTTGTTATTAATTTTTAATAGAGGTTATAAGCAACATATTTCAATAAAGTAAAACTCAAGTAACTAACAAGATAGTAGAGATAAAAATTTCACAATCCCTTGCTCAACATTTTTGCCTTTGTTTTAGGTTCAAAATGTGCTAGAAATGAGAATTGTTAACCCAAACCAAAGTAAATTGTTTCATGATAAGCAAAGATTGCATTATAATCAAAATTGTTACAATTTATCTTTCCAATGGGGTTGCAAACAGAAAATTTATGCGCAACCTTATGCAGCGTCAAATTGCACTTATAAACCAGCTTATAATTGCATTTAATATTTTTTTCAAAATTTTTCGGTTTAGTTCTTTTGAGTCAGAAATACTTAAATTGGCGTAAACTAGTTTAATTTGGAATGTGTTACGAAACGTTTGTGATTTTGCTTTTGTGAAAACCAAAATAATTTGGAAAGATAAAAGTATCTCCTTGTGTCAAAGCAGCATTTTCGAATTTTAAAATTTCATTTATTTTTAAGCAGCTTTATAATATTATTTAGTTTATATTCAATGTTTCATTAAATATTTTTTTTCAATTTATAAAGGTACATATTGATGGATCAAATAGCCTATGCAAAGATCCTTTTCATTAAAGGGTTTCACATTCTTGGAAACTTTTTAAATCAATATTTTTATTCAGAAAGAAAGTTTTTAATTATAGGAAGTGTACAAAGACTTAAAACTATATTCTCAGTTAATCATTCCATATGTAAGTTTAAGAATTTATTTTAGCATACTTACTTATCTTCATTAATGTAATTGAAGTAACTGAACTTAGGTATGGCCACCGGTCTTTCTAATTAATTTTTTATGTTATACAACAAAATTCTACGTCTATTTATCACTAAAGTAAAGCCCTTATAAGATAAAAAGCTTTCGATTACTTTATTTTCAATCACTTCTGGTATAAAATGTGTAATAAATAAGAGATCATCATATGCAAATTAAAATGAATAACAATATTCTGAATATTTCCGACTGCATCAAGCTTAGAAACAGAAAGAAATCAGTTCAACTAATCATTATTTTCTCCTAGTTACGAATATTTCTTTTTGTGTTTATCAATTTCAAGTAATGGATTATTGTGTTGATGAGATCACAAATAACATATAGTTTATCGTTACACGAAAATAGCTACATAATATTAGATGGAAATATATAAATCATTTGCTAGTGAACATTTGGAAAGTATTTGTAAAAGTATTGAAAAAAATTGTTTCTTAATCGTAACCAATTTGATGTTTTTTATTAAGTTCATAAAGTATTAAATATTATTCTTCATCGTTTAAAATATTAATATAAGAAGTGATGTTACTACAATTCCAGAAATTGCTATGTTAGAACCCATTATATTAAAAAGCATTTTAAGTTTAAAGTTTCTAACCGACACAAATGATCAAACTATGTTGTCAATGCTGTATTGTTTTCGTGAAAATGTTTTTGAGCTTATTTGTTTTGATGTACTTACAATAGTTTTGAACTTAGTGTGTTTTTCTTCTGGTTTGTATTTTCTTGTTTGCATTGAGTTTACCTTTTAATTTATTGGAGTCAGAATTTTTCCATAAATACACCAAGTAAATATTACCTTCTGAAGTCTAAAGAGAAAAAATATTCCAGAAGGCCATTTTCAAGTTAATACATTTGCCTTAAGAGTTTTCTGACTTGTGGTATTTGTTGCTGTTACCAGTTTACACCCGCCGGCGTTTGTTTTCCTCTTCATAATCTTTAAATAGCTGGCCGAGGCCTTCTACTACCCATTTCCTCTACTACAATCTTATGTGGGAACGATGACCTAATGTGCAGCTGGAGGTCAAGAAATGCCACTCTTCCAAAATGAAAAACTATATAAATTGTTAACAACTTATAGTAAACCACTGATTTTGTTGTCAATAAAACATTTTCTTTCTTCAAAATACAAAATGATCTTTTCTGACTGCAACTCAATAAGCCACAACTATTATAAATCAGTCAAGGTTTTCTTCTTCATCTTCTTTATAAGTGCGAGTATTACGATGAAAACATTCCCTTCTCTTTCTTAGAGAAGCTAAAATCTACAACATGATATCTGAAAGCATAAGTATCATATTTTTAATATAAAATTTTTAAAAATTATGCAGATATTAATTTTTTTTGAAAATGACAGATTCAGAATTGTCTTAAATCATCACACATTCACTTATTCATTGGTATATCATTTTAGTAAAATCGAATTAAGTAACTCGAATAAATGTCGATCGATACTAAATCTAAGAAAGTCAATTTGTTCCAGAGTGAATTAGTAAAATTGAGAACATACACACATTGATTACTTAATTATTAACAAGGTACTTAGAAGCCACATGAGGGCTATTGGCGACAAATCTAGTAATTTTGAGCCACGATCAAATGACGAGGACGATTCTTCATCTGGCACCTCCCACTCCAAATTTCCACACCACGTGAACGGGAGGACTTGGATCTCGACAGTTTACACAAACCAATGAAGATTCTCTTACGTAATAGGAAGTTCAAACTACAAAAAAAGGGGAAAAAAAGAAAACGGAGCATAGAAAATAGAAATATATTTTGGAATGCCCGAGGAAGTTTTCGTTATTGAGCAGTCCTACAGAAACTAATATAGTTAATCAAACATTAAGTATAACAAATTAAGAGAAAATGATAAATTCACAGATTAAACAAACAGGTTCTTTTTAAAGTCAATATCTGCACTATATCATTTTTTAAACATAGTTATTAAAGCTCATAAAACCTTAAAGAGGGCATGTAAAAATATATAATTTTAAATTCTCTTTAGAAAAAAAATAAATTCGTAGTATTTAAATCTGAAGAAAATATTTCACCTTCCTTTACGTATTAAATAGTATGATATAACATTAGCTAACAATAAATAATTATGTTGTTTCAGAATAATATCCGGTACCAAATCCTCTTAGTTCCAAATGCAATTTACGATCAGGAAAAAATAATAAAGTTTCAAGATTCAAAAAAAATAATTTAAGAATAAAATGAACAGAATCACAAAAGCTCTATCTAAAAATTACAACTAAAATTTTTAAAAGGTATTTATCTACAATCGATAGAAAAGATCTACAACAACAGAGCCCTTGTCAACACAAAGTCAAAGCATTTATCAAGTAATTTTAATTGTTTATTATATATAATGTCACACTGAGAAACAATAACTAAAACAATAGAGCTCTTGTCAGCAAGAAGTCAACAGCATTTATCGAGTGATAGTGATTGCTTATTAACGTCACACTGAGAAACAACATAAGAGCTATTGGCTACGGACCTCGTAATTTTGAACCTCAGTCAACGAAGTGACGAAGACGATGCTTACATTTATCAAGTAATTTGAGCTGCCATCTCCCCATCTAAACTTTTACACCATGTCAATGAGCAGACTTGATGCATCTACCAGATTTAGCGTGCATCAGCCCTGCTACACGGCGGGTCTTTAGTGGCATCAGGACTCGAACCCAAACTCGATAAAAACAACGGCAGCCCCTAGGCTGTGACCATGATCACTAAGCTCAGCCACAATAGCAAAATCAAAGAAAAACTTAAAAAAAAATCACTTAACTACACATCATTAAGTGGTACACACATATCTATATATAAGCATTAAGAAGCATCAAAAAGGTACAAACTACTTAATTTAGAACCTAATATAGAAAAAAAAACTAATTGATAAACCAAAAAACATTAAAAGAAAAATAAAAAGAAATTAGATATTTTAATAAATTTCAACTTTAAAATAAATGTCCTTCATTGGAGGCTGTATAATGTACTAAGGACTCGAAAATAGGAAATTAATAACATTAATGAATAATATGAAGTAGGTGCAGCATTTATTATTTGAGTAAGATACTTTATAAAATATTATAACTAGACGATAATTCTATAACTTTCATGAGTAAATTATTCATAATTATTAAGAGTACCAGAAAGTCTTTTCTAATTATGTGATTTCAAATTTCTATGCATATTCATTTGAGACTTTGTATGACTGTCTTTCTTTATCATTGAATTTATACACATATGCTCTTCTAAATGTGGCCGTGGTAGCCTAGTGGTCATGGTTTCGGATTCATGGCGGGCGGTTTTCATTCAGTCGCGGGTTCGATCCTTGGCCGCTAAAGACCCGCCGTGTTGCCTAGGCTGACCACGTTAAATCTGTAGGGGTCCAAAGTCCTCCCGTTGACGTGGTGTGGAAGTTAAGAGAGGGGTTGCCAGCTAAGGTGTTGTCCTCATCACTTGACCGAGTTTCAAAATTACGAGGTCCATCGCCAATAGCCCTCGTGTTGCTTCTAGTGTGACGTTAATAAAAACAAAACTGAACTAACGCGCTTCTAAATTAACTTAAATATGTTTCATTTCAACAAATAAGTGAGAAGCGATTGTATAAACATGGCTATCGATAAAGTTTAATTACGACATTGTATTTTATACGAATTCCTGCAAGGAATACTACAGAAGCGTATCGAAATTTAGTGATATTTTTTGGTGGAGATGTAATTTCAGATAGAACACGCAGAAGCCATTCTGGTTACCATCGTTCATCAGTAACGATAATGCCACGGCCATGATAAAGCAAGATCCTCAACACAGTTCAATAAATATTTTCGGACCATATTCAAAAACTAGAATTGGTCTATAAATATTTCAGAGAGAAAAATGCCTCATGAGGTAAGTGGGAAAAATTTACTTAATCGAGTAGTTACATGCATATTTGTGCTTGATCGGAACAAAAATGAATCCTTTTTGAACCCGATGATAACTGGTGGGGAGAAATGGATTACCGACGAAAACGTAACACCGGTAGTCAAGTAGTCATAGTCACGAGCTCATGACAGCGTTATTTTCGTCCAATTGTGGGCTCTAGTTCTGATACCATTCAGGCCCCGCCGTGAATGGCAATTTTAAATCTGTCGAGTGAAGCAGATTAGTTTATTTTCATGTCACAGCTAAAATTATCCAATTCTTTTGTGTGTTTGTGTGTGAAGAAATACCAATGTTCGTCAGCAATTTTTCGTTTCGTTTTATTACCACCTGTTTTCGATGAAGACATACTGAATGCAAGCACTCAAATTAGGTAGTAATTAACTCAAAATAATAAAAACACTTAAGTAAAATCAGTAATTTTTCTAGAACGTCAACTTATCAGACGCTGAATAACTGCACAAATTACAAAGCGTAACATAATTAAACATAGTTTTTTCCTTATTATATAAAAGCTTAATATTTAATGTAAGCATACAAGCAGTAGATGATGGTATAGTTTTATGGTGCAAGAGCCAGACATGGCCTTGCTGCGCCAAACAAGGTGTAACTGTGATCTAGACATTTGAAAGAATGATTGACGATTATCAAAGAGAATTCAATGAATGAGTGAGTCACGTGAATGAGTAATTAATTTGTAACGGCAAAAAAAGCCAGATTTGGCCATGCTACGCCAAACAAAGTAAGTGAGCGAAAGCAAAGCTAGTAAAGTGTAAAATTGCGATCCAGACGCGTGCAAACATAAAAAAAAAAGAAAATTTTCATTGAAAGAAGGAGTGTCGAAAAGAGAGAAGGTTTGCTACGGTATCCCGAGAGCGCCTCACCCGAGTTTACCAAAGAGAGAAATGGAAAGAAAAAGATCACTTGGGTGCCTCGGGGTACTAGCAGTCGAAGACTATTGGTACGGTGGGTATTATTTTATTATCAACTGCAAAAATATTTGCTGCTATTGCTGGTAGAAATGGTGTGTCGATTCACTGTGATTAATACCTCATGGGCGAAATGTTAAGGTTCGTTACTGATAATCACGTATAACTATAAATTTTAAAAATTAAACTGCGTTATTTTCAGTAAAATTTTATTGCATGCGGTTATGTTGGCTGGACCAGTTAACTGACGACCAGTATCAGGATGGCCAAGATCGATACCTAAAAATAACTGCGCAATATCAGAGGGATAGACGCTCCAGAGAACTGGGTTCTGCTCTCACATCCGTCTCAAGAGTACGGGTTTCCATACAAACTCTTTACAGTAAACTCAATCATGTTGGTATCTATGCCAGACGACCAGTAGTTTGCATTCCCTTTACATCTATGTAGAAACACATATTGAAACTGGAGTTTGGAGCATCAATACTGGAGCTAAAGACAGTGAGCCGATGTAAATTTCATTGACGAATCATGCTTCAGTCTGATTCTCATCGGCTACCAATATGGCGAGAACGCGGAACTCTTTTTCACCTGGGAAACATTGCGGAAAGATATCTTTTTCTGTCAAGGGAAGTCATAGAGTTGGCGTTGGACGGCGTATCCTGCTGGACGCCGTCCAACTATATCTTTGAGATGGGTCTGTGACTATATTTTTATCTATATCTTTGAGATGGGGTCTGTGGCTGCGAAAAATACAGAGATGAAGGTCTTAAGCCATATGTCCTTCAATTTCGAGATGCTATGGGCCCTGACTTCCTATTTATGGATGATAACGCGATACATTATGGATGCTAGTCTGATCGACGACTTCTTTGAAACAGGAAATATCCAAGGTATGCCGTGACCTGATCATTCATTTTATCTGAATCTTATCAAGGATGTATGGCGTAAGCTCAGGAGACAACTTGCAGCCCTTCCGCACCCATCAAGCTCCATTCTAAAACTGTAATGGGCTCTTCGAGAAATTTGAAATTCTTTGAGCTTACAACCCACCCACAATGTTACAGAAAGTATGGGAAAGCGTTTTGGAAACATCGTTCAAATTTTTATGTTCGAAAGTATAGGAAGAAAAGTCAAATAAAATTAAAAAGTCATAACAGAGTGTTTCACAGAACCTATAAGTGTGTTATACGTTTTTCTTAACATGGTGACTGTGTGCGTGCAAAAAATACATAAACATTAAAGAACACTACACCGAAACAATCGCAAAAAATCAATAAATAATAGTTATTGTAACATTCTTGAAATTATAGCAAAATATAAGTTTTACACTTTTTTTTCTAAGATGTTCTTATTCATATTTTTCCACGTGTGAAAGGTTAATAACACCCTCTAATGTGAAATTTTTAACTTTTCTTTGCCAAATTTAACTACTTTGGATGAAATTATTTTGGGTAAAACTATGCTTTTACATCAGCACTTATTGAACTTAGGATATATTTAAGTGAACGGACATTTTTAATAATCTATGTATGCAGGATGTAAATAGTGAATTTTTTTTTAATGTTTCAATAGAAGACGAATGGAAATTTTCTATTAGTAATGATTGATAATGAAATAAGCAATTGATGATTAGGCATATAATGAAACATAATTACGAATTATCAATAATTTCTTCTCAATTAGTCAAAAATAATTTTGTTGTAAACTGCATCCAGAATGAATTAAAAACTATTTCTAGAGCTTAATTTTTATTCAATTGTAATGAATATGTTCCATATTTTCTTTTACGGAATTAAATTTCTTAAAATCAAATAATTTCTCGAATACATAAAAATAATTCATTCATATTTGGAGAACACAGAGTTTTATTTTATTTTATTTTCAGCTTTAAAGGTGTATTAGGACCTAGCCGACAACATAGACGCTATATTGTCCGCAATTGTTTTTCTATTTCCTTATAACTCACATTCGTTAACAAGTACGAGCATATGTTTTTTGTATGGTGAATCATTAGCAATGCCACCTGTCGTGATGACTAAACAGCATATGCGAAAAGAACTAATGACTGATTAAAATACATTAACTAGTTTTGGTGAAGAAAATGTTAAGAAAAATGACGAAATCATAATGAATTAGGTCGTTATGAATGAAATTATGCGAATGAAATAGTAAATGAACTGCTGTTAAGTATGAAATTATATTCAAATAAAATTGTGACTCTAAATTCAGAGTAAACATAAAAGCATGCATCAAAAACACAAATACTCGTAAATGCATTAAACATTCGTTTGTGTTTTCTTTTGCATTTAAATTAAGTTAACGTATTCTGTTAGTCAGTTAGTTGTTAAGTTTAGATTACATTTCACTTATATTATTTAATATTATACGTTCTTTTTCGTACTTAACTTTAATTATTCTCACATAATAATATTAAATACATATGGTGCGCTGGTTTCTTAGTCAGGCTATTCTTCATATTTCTCACAACTTCCCTTTGAGTTGATAATGACAGCTTGAATGACGTAAATTAATTGTCAAATTAAAGACAATGTACTTTTATTACAAGGTTACTCCTTCATATTTGTAGGTTTCCACGTGAAACGTTACGGGAACTTCGCTTCTCTCTTTGCACTCATCGGAAAGTAGTAAGGAAAAAAAATGGTAAAATAATGGTGAAACTTCACATACGTTATTTGTCAAATGATGTTTGTTCACTCGAGATATTTTGCAATCAAGTTATGAGCGGAACTAATTAACTGAAGGAGTATTCCGATAAAAAAAAATAGATTTGTTTAAAAGCAGCAGATTTGATAAATGATTTTTGGAAAGTTATTAATGTTATATTTCCTACTACGGTAAGGTATTCTATGAAAAAATGCACTTTAAAGTATACTTATCGGACTACATTAAAATATTTAATGTTTTACAGTGCAATTAAAGTAACTGAGATATCTTCATCAAAGGAAAAAAGAACTTAATTAGTGTAAAATTTATAAATATATATATATATATATATATATATAAATATCAGTATATATTCAAATATCTGTATACATTATTATCTGTTTATGTACTTCAAAAATCATAAATGAGAAATTAATAATCAGTATGTATTTACTCCTGTTTATAAGTCGAGCATTTACTTTCAGGTGTATCTGACATAAATCCACCACATTTATAAATTTAAAAAATTGCGTAGTGCTTATAAAAATAACATTTTATACACAGAACATAATTATCGTTAAAAAATTTAGAAATAGTTAAAGTTAAATATTATCAGTATGTGTATTGAAATAGAGGGAAATTTTTAATAATGAATTCAATACTCATATTGTGGAATATCTAAAATTTGTGAATTTTTATTAGAATAAAATTAGGTTGCCTGAGTAGAAAATAACCTTATTTTGTAATGCGGTGTATATCAATAAAGGGGATTTTCAGGGAAATGTACCAGAATCCCAAAAAATCACATTTTGAGTAAAACACAAATGCAGATTTATTTCTCTATGGTGTGATACGTTTGTTAGTAATTTTAAAATTCAGTTTTCCAGCGTTGTATTTAACGAACTCTCAGAAATATCAATAAAAGTTGCAAAGCACCTTCTATTTTTTTAACAGCAAAATCAAAAATTGCAAAATTTGATGCTTTTTTAACGTCTCAGTTACTTTAAGTGCGATATTTTTTCCAGTTAATACTCGTGAAAATATGTTATGCAAAAAGTAAAAGGTATAGAGATGTTCTGATAGAAGAAAAATTAGATTTGTATTTAAAAACATGATTTATTAATGAAGAGTTTCTGAAATACAATAATCGATCACTACTTTAAATAATATTTTAAAATATACTGCCGCAGAGTTGAAAGTAAAAACTTGACTGAATTTTAAATTCTTATTTATTATTTAGAAACTTAGGATTTATTTAATTAAATCATTTGTAGTTTTAGTTCAACAACAAGAACTCACCTTTAGGAGAGAGACGATAGACTGGTGCCCTTACGTACAAAGGTTGATTTTCTATCTCATGATTTCATTGTGTGATGTATTTTAAGTTAAGTTTTATTGAAGAATATATGTGTATTTCTCTAGTGTATATGTGCGCTTGTGTCGCGTATGTGTCTCTTGAAATTGTGTAAGTGTCTGTGAGAAGTGTGTTGAATCTTGGTGTGCTCGTCTTTAAAAGGGGAAGCTAAAATCCCCGCCAAACTTCCGGAGGCTTCTAGAAAGGGATTAAAGCACCCTTTTCTTCCGTACGAACTGATAATATTTCTAACATATTATGCTTGTGGCTCTTTGTGGGTCCTTCATGTGTAAATTCAAGATCGAATATATACATGGACGATCCGAAATTTAAAACCACTGCTCACTAATCGCAGGGGACCACGTATCATTGAGAATTCAATCAATTCTTTGATTATCTGTGTGTAGAATGGTACAAAAGGTAAAACATAATTAAATGAAGTAGGTGCATTTAGCTTTTTTATATTTAAATCTTTCAACATTGATTTTTGAATACAGAAATATGTGTGAACAACTAAAGGTACATCTGAAAAATCCTGTAAGGAAATTTATTATGTGTCATTGCTTTTTTTTATTTACTTCATTTTATTTCATTATTTATATATTTAATTGTCAAAAAAATACAACTTATGTTTAAATTTATTTGTCTTTCTTTAACACACACACATGAAAAGTCATTCTTTTTTTTTTATTTTGTTATTATTTTTTATTTTATTTATTCATATTG
>BMAW01052645.1:655469-668496 GCA_019974015.1 Nephila pilipes | reverse complement strand
TTTTTTTTTTATTTTGTTATTATTTTTTATTTTATTTATTCATATTGTTACACAAAATTATCATCTTTTTTTATTCAAGCACATGTAATATCGTAAATTATTATTAATACTGTACAGAGAATCACATAAATATCCTTAAATAAAAATTAAAGTGAATAGTTTTTTCATATTCCATGTCAATGTTGTAATATACATTACCCTGACTAGACAAAGTCTATTGTTCACGATTTGGAGAAATATAAAAATCTGTTAAATAGTATTTAACAAATAAAAACTTAATCTCCATTCCATTGAAACCACTACTCGGAAAGTGAGAAAAATTGTTATACTCTCCCCCCCCCGATATATTGCTTTCTCTACTTCCCATTACAATTTATGCTTAAAAACATTACAAATCAATATTCAAAGGAATAGAAAGTGATACAGTGATAAAAACCGTGTTTATTTATTTTTTTTTTTTATTCAGATCTATGAATTAAAAAAAACAATCTCTAACCAACTATATCATTGAAAAGAGACCCAAAACAAGCCTAATCCTGAATATCAGTTTTCTGAAGATTACTTATCTTCAAAAAATTCAAAGCTCAGATTAAAAAAAAGCATAGTTTAAAATTAAAATTGAGTTTAACGATAAAGTATTTCTGAATATTTTTAAGATGTCATATAAATAAATCTTTATAATTTGAATTGATCTTAAAAGGGATTAAAACCTTCTTAACTTTTTTTCGATTCAAAATTATTTCTCAATTTTAAATGATCCTATTCGTTAAAACAACACCTCACAATTTTGAAAAATCAAATCAAAAATCATATGAAAATTATTAATACTTATAATTTCAAATAGGGTTTGAAACAACTTAAATAATTATTAATTTAAACAATCAGTGTATTATTACAATTTTAAATTGAGATTGTGAATAAAAATCTATACAAGAAAATATAGATGGCAGCACGATTCAATATTACCTCCTCGGTTAGAGTGATTTTTACAAAACTTTTTTGCACTTCTACAGTATATTTTTGTGTCCTAGTTAAATTTTCAATGAAACATAACTATTAATAATGAATCACAACAGTTGCGAACGACATTTATGGATTTGAGGGCTCTTTTCTTTCAGATATTTAAGTTTATTCATACATATCGTAATGTTACATTGATACATATAATATTACTGATAAATCTCATATTTATTCATATGAGTACTATTTCTTATCTTATATTTTATAACATGGACATAAACAAGGTCATATATATTAAATACTGAAGAATAATGATCTATAGTTTACATAATTAGAAAAAAAGTATTTTCAAGTTTATCTGAAATATTTTTTAAGGAATGGAATGACTAATTATGGAGAAATTGAACGTATATACATTAACGCTAAAGTGCAGTTAACAGTTATTCTACAGATTATCTAGGTATTAAGCAGATTAACTGGGATGATCCGTTAAAGTGCCGAAAATCATTTCATTATCTAGGTAACTCAAATTATCTAAGTAATCTGCACATTACCCACTAATCACTCTTTAAAGCTAAAATAATATCTCTGCTGGAACAGTGGTAAAATTTCTGTACGCTAAAATTAACATGTTATTTCTTTATTTTTCGATATCTAAAGAATAAAGTAATACAATCAAACAATTAAATTAGTTGATAGAATCAATCATCAATAAATTAAAATACTATAATACAAAGAATCAAGTGGTTTAAAATAGTATTACGATTAAGGAAATGAAATCTCTAAACATATGATAAAATTATACTTACTATTAGCAAAATCTAAATATTATTAACACTTTGAATTATATAACAAGTGGTTTTTGCTCACCTATTTGTGGTACATTTAGATTGCTGTCACATTTTCTGAAACCCTACTCGGAACCAGAGGATTATTTTTATACTGTTTGACGTAAAGATATTTCTACAGAAGAGACACCTTCTTTCGTTTAAAATCTCTCTTTGCAAACACTGAATACAGATTTTGCATACAGTTGTCTTAAAATATCCGTTTTAGTACCAAATTAATAAAAACCATCCTTTGTTTTACTAAGAACCACAGCTAACATAGAGCGGGCATCAGTTTTTGCTCTGTTTTCTTCGGTACTTTGATTCTCATAATGACACTTTCATCGACGTATGAAAGCTTTGCATTAAAAATCTACTAATATTTTCTTTGCTTGCTTTTCTAAACCTTTACTGGCTTCCTCACGTTGTATTTTCTAATCTATATGCTTTTTATAGATGTTGTACAATATTTTCTTACCATATCCTTCTCTTTAGGATTTATTTCACCACAAATAAAGTGAAAAAAAAACATATTCTACGATTTACACTTGTGATCACTTGATGCTGTTTTTGAGAAAACAACACAGACCATATTTAGTGTAGTCGTCCTCTTTAAAGGGTCTGTATGAAACTGTGATGGCGATTCTGTTGAAGTTCAGGGTAACTCAGAGATGTCTTCTTCAACATGCAGAGGTGATACCTTGGAGATACAGGGTAACTGAATATCCTCAACCAACAGTTTAGAAGGAGTTCAAAATTACTATCGATAAAATTTTGTTTTTCTATAGGTAATTTTATAGAAGCAGGGAATGTCCACTTCAGTAAGATTTGACTGTGATCTCATAATCAATCTCTTGTGAATCTTCAAATTTGTCAAAGTCTTCTTCATTATTTATCTAATATAATACAATTTGTGGTAAAATAGAAGAAGAAAATCCCACTTTTGCGGGACAACCGAACATGGCTTCGTGTGGACTTATTTTAAGAACAAAATCATAGGCTCGATTTTTTCAGAATTGTACAAATCGTACGCTTTCATTCTACTTGTTAGTTTGGATATCAGCCATCCAAATAGTAATTATGCTTTCAAAGTCTTGATTCGCTCGTTCTACACGTCCTTGAATTTTACTGTGTCTAGGTTTGCCATAAACTATTTTGATTTCTGATCACAACTGTATTACATAATCTAAGATTTTATTGCAAAATTTGCGTCCGTTATCAGAATGAAAAATATTTGGAGCGCCAATAAAAGAGAAAAATATCAAGCAAGTTACAGGCTACTTCATCTCACCCCCATTTTGATGTGAGCAGCTTCAATACAAAAAAAAAAATTAAGTGGCTTGGTATACTAGATAAAAACTTACACTTCCTACCTATTTGAGGTTTATAATCGATGAAATCTACCTGGAATTTGCTATTGAAATACGATGAAATAATCGGCTTTATAAACATTCCCCTTTTCGAACTTTTTAGTTTTTGTTGACAAGGTTCGCGTAAGTCCAAAACCATTTTAATTGGGCTTGATTTAAGTTTTTATAAAGTGTATTTAATTGCTTGATCATTCTGTATCTTCCACCGTGTCCAATTGACAAAGGAATAGAATAAAATATGTCAAACAATTCTTCGGCATGGATAAACTTTTCCACACTTTCTCAAGCATTTGACAACGACGGAATGAGATTTTCACAGCTTTGAACTGACAACGTATCATACCTTTGAATCATTCGATAATCTCGAGATGATTCTTTCTTCGTGGAAACTTTTATTTGCTTTACATCTTCAATTATGGGATCATATTGTATTGTCATCAATGAAACGCTGTTACATTTTGAAAATTATGAGAAATAAAAACAACCGGTGACGACAATACACTGAAAATGTATGGTATATATATATATATATATATATATATATATATATATATATATATATCCTCAAATAAGCCGATAGTTGAATCATAAAAAAAAGTCCCTCAAGATCTGAGTCCCTCTGAAAAAAGTCCCTCATCTGAGATCATCTTATAGGATAGATACAAAAAAATTAGATTTAAATTTATATAAATATTAAAACCATTATACAAACCAACGTCATCACATACATCCTCTGAAGAAATTAGCTCTTCAATTTCATCCTCCCTTTTGTTGTTAAGAAGCTAGTTATGCGTGTTCCGTTTTGAACCAAGAGAGTCGATTTCCTCTTCGTCATCAGAATCCCTTAGCAAATCGTCTTCAGTTCCATCCAAAACGTTAGAAACCTCGAGCCTTTTGAAGGATTTGTTAGAGGTACATGTGAGTTTGTGATTCGGCACGTGTTTCTATAGTCATACTTGCCAGGTGAAAGAAGATAGCATTTGTTCCGGGTGATGATCGTGGATCTAACTAAATCCATAGGTCACTGATAGTTAGGGGGTCAGGGGATCGTCTTATAAGACTAATATATTACGAAAAACTGTAAGACTTGCTCGAAAATTTATGCCTTATCTTACCATCCTTTCCTAAAATATACGGAAGTTAAGGCAAGGCATATATATATATATATATATATATATATATATATATACATAATGATTCAACTTAAATTTGTAATAATTTCATTGAAAAAATAGTTTAATTTCCTAATTTTCCCATTTTCTAAGGTAAAAGTGAAGAGTTAATTTCTATTTCCTGATCCTATCCCAAATTTTCCTTTTATTTGCAAGATCCTGCACTCATAAAATCTGATTAATAGGCTTTCACGTAGTCATAAATTTGTCAGAAATACTTCTTATAAGACTGATAGACGTTATGAATATCCTTCATTGTCTCTTCATCTTATACTACATGAGTTACCCATATGATCGGTAGAAATCCCTAATATAAAATTAATTACAAGGTAAATTTCCCTAGCTTCTACCCTTTTCTGCTATAACAGAACGGCGGAGCTGCATCTCCGGCCTTATGGATAATTCTGTGTTGCCCCTATTACAGTACTCCGTTTATATAATCGGGCAGCACTTCACCATTCAGGCCCTGCCAATAATGTTACGATTTTACACAGACTAGTCTTACAGCTGTTATTTTATGCCTTCTACTTTAATAGAGTAATGTAGACTGTTAGTACTAATCTGTCAATTTTTTTGTAGTTATAATTACTTCGTGTGTTTAACACACGTTATTTGCGAGTACTTTATTAAATTTTATGTAATAATATAATGCTTTTGCTTTTTAAATGTTTTATTACTCTAGATTTTCTAGTAATTCAGAGTTTTCGGTAATCCAGTAGTGATCTGCTCTAATAACTGCCAGATTATCGAGAGATGACTTATTACAGATTTTTCATTTCCTGCATTTGATTGTTTTTATAGGATATACAGCACCAAAAACTATTTACTCTTTCTACATTAAAATGTAATAAGCATGCAATTTTTTTTATTGTTGTTTCCATGGTTGCAACCTTTTTCTTATGCAAATTTCTAGAAGTCTCCCATGCCCACAAAATAATTGAATCACATTACGTTTGTCTTTACTATAGTCTTCATTAATGTATTTTTTTAATTTTTCAATTTAAGTGCCGTATAACGTACTCTCGTTTTGCATACCTTTTAAAATATGGTAATGGTTAATTTTTAAAGTTTTGTCTCAGGTTTAAGTAGACGAAATACAAATTTGTAATTTTTAATTGCTCTGAAAATCCAATTAAACGTTATAGCTTGATTTCCATATTTTTATTTACATATTTACATATTTTTTTAAGTATTTTCTTCAGCTTGGTATTTTTAATCCTTCCTCCTCGTATTTTGTCCATTTCTTGCTTTATTTCAAAATAATGATATCAGTTATAACTTATACACAATGCATGAGTCCACATACACTTACATACACGCTAGATACAGATTAGATAAATTCAATTTATCTAATCTTTTAAAGTTTATTTTTTTGCCGCCAGCTCTTTTCAAGCATAAAATTACTTTCTTTTGCACTTCTGAGTCATGCGCATCTTTGAGAGAGAGAGATTCCTGTTAACTTCTCGAATTCCAAAACAAACTGATGAATCAGTAAACACTCGGGAAAATCTCTTTTTTAAGGTATAAAAGCTTTTGCCTTCCTTCTAAGGTTTCATTTCTGCAGTAATGCGCTAAAATTTTCGGTAAGACGCGCAACTCAGTATTAATTTAATGAACAGTATCTCTCTCTGAATTATTAAACTTCTCCAACATCACTTATATGTATCAAGATTGAATAAACATGTTGAACTTTACACTGCGATAAATTAATTTCAATAATAATATATTGTCAGGATCTTAACATCCGGGTGTTTGTTCTAAAATTGTTCTGTAATTATTGGGCTTTGTTTCTAAAATTATGTGAATCTAAACGTTTCAAGACATTTTTATTGAATTTCGTATCTGAGATGTTCAGGCATGTCCCTTCTAATATAAAGAATATAAAGTTCAGAAGAGAAGATGAAGTACACAACTAATTAAGAGCTTCATTGTCATACTTCCACTCCAAGGCAAGTTAGAAATTTAAAGCAATTTATTTCACAAGACAATATTTTAACCATGCGAATCAGAATAAAGTGAATGCTTCGTATTAAAAAAAATAAAGTATATTAGAAAGATTGCTATTGGGCTAGTTTCAATCATAAATTATTTAGTCATTTTTTATTAGGTGAATTTGTGTTTTTCTATTTTTGGTTTATTTCAAAGCTTAATTCATATTCTTGTAAATTCGCTCTGAAGTTTTGACGATTTGAAACGATTATTTTGCAATAGTTTATTCACGACATGTAATGGTATTAACAAAGTTTGAGTCCGGATTATACTAAAGAAGGTTTAATGCACGTTAAATCTGTCAAGACGATAAGTCCTCCCGTATGGAAGTTTGAAGAAATCGTGTCATTATGTACTGGAATACATTATGTTCTCGTAACTTTTGACCGAAGTCTCGTAACTCTCGAACGGGGAGTTTACATATTTCTAGTAATATGTAAACTCCCCGTTTTAAACTTTCTTAGCTCAGAGATTCATCTTCATTTATTGAAGAGAAATCAATAAATTCAGAAATATCATTCATTATTCAATATTACAAGGGTGGCTCAAAAAGTACTTATTAAGGTAAATTGTCATTAAAAGTACTATTAAGCTAAATTGTCATTCCCATTGAGTGACACCCTCTGTTTAACGGAGCAGAAACAAATGTGACATTGATTCATAAGTTAGTTTTGATTTCTGCCGCGTCGAATTTTCGACGTCATTTTGCTTCTAATTGTCACCGTCGGTGAGACTTGGATTCATCATTATGTACTGGAAATAAAGCAAAAATTAAGACGTTGGGTTGCTTCCGGTGAAACTTTTTCAACAGACGAAGATAGTCTAGGCCGAAAAAGTTATAACGAAGCATTTTTCAGTTGCGAAAAGCGTCAGAATCACGAATACGAGCAACTGAGATTTAAACAGCTGTCTAGTGAGTCATGATGCTAACGAATAACAAACCATTTTCAATGCTACGAGCGAAATCTCTTGAAATTTCTAAGGACTTATTGAACGACCTTCATACCTTTTCATGGTTTCATTGTACTCTCTTTATCATTATGCTTTCGCGATTGCTCCATGTTATAACGTAAAACCCTTTTACAGCTAATTTTTAAATGGAATTATGAAAACGTCATTTTCGTGATAATTAAAAGACAAAATTGTTTCCATTTCCATTTATTATTTAAAGTAAATTTATTTTCAAACTTTCATTATTTACAATTTGCAGTCCAGTTGAATGATTACTACTTGTAATCTCGTTGATTTTTAAATATATCGACCTCTAATTTTAGAGTTAATTATTGTTATAATAGAAATCTTATTCTATCAAAAAGCATTACCATTGCAACGAAATCCTCTCCCTTTTTGGATACTGTCTCGAAATGAATTGCGAAAAGGAACTGGTTATATTTTGTAAGTTTAATAGGTTTTTAATGGTTATGAGTAATTTGTTCTGCTTGCAATCAGTCGCGCTACGCACGAGCTTTCTCGAAGCTTGTAGAACTTTCATTTTTAGCACTTTCGCTGTATATTGCCAGTAGACATACTCGTTCACAGATGAGTAAGAAAAATGCGGAAAGAGATTATTTTTAGCTGAAGATAGTATTAAAATATATTTGGCAGTGAAAAACTTGAACTACAGGACTAATCAATGGTTAATCTAATCATCAAATTGATTTATTTTGCTAAATGTCATAATAATTAACGCAAAAACTGGAATAAAGAAGAGAGAATCTTCCTTTACTTTATTTATCTTCTTCATCCGAAAAGTTTTCGTTAAACTACAGCGTTATTCGGAATGACGTACGGTATTTAAAAAAAATACTATAGTAAACTCTTATTTTTAAACATGCATTCACCAGAACGGGTTTAAAATGAAGGCTAATTCCCTCTGGCTGGTAACACTACGGAAGGTATAAAGGTGCTATTATCCTAATTACAAAATGGCATCTGAGCAAGAAAAGGCGTTTCGCGTTCTGCTTTTAGCAAAAATGCAATCTGCAATTTTAGTCCAATGATTGTTCTATACCCCTTTTGTAAAAGATAGTTGTTTTACTCTGACAAAAGCGTTCACAAGAGGTACTACCACTTTGAAGAACAAACAGTCTTTGCAAGGAAAAAAGCACTTGGAGTCCACGTTTTAGTAACTAGAATGTTGATCTAGACTACGGGTTTGTAAACCGTTTTTGGGTATGACCATATCGTAATATTTTTAGGCTCTGCTGGCCAGATAAGCAAGCTCGAATATATTTAACACGGCAGTTCTACTCAGAGCAACAACAACAAAAAAGGCTTCATTTTTTTTATTAGAAAGAGATATCTTACATAACATTTGTATACGCATGCTAACACACAAAAATTCCATTTATTAAGAAACGTAATATAGAAATGATTAAACTTTGCACTATTACGATGAATGTTTTTGTTTTTTCTAAAATAATATTTAATCATACTAGAGATTGAAATATGTACTTCCTATCAGTAAAGTTTTTTGCAAATGGTATCCTGTTAATAAAGATCTGCATTGCAATTTTACTGACTTCGTTTTCAAAAATATCTCTTTACAATGGTAAGTACTTTCAAATACCATTGTAACCCCGCCCCCCAAGCATATGATATTAATTGCCAGTATTTATCTTCCGAAGTATATTTATAACAATAAATTAGATCCATTTCTTTAAAAATAAGTGTTAGCATACAATCATTTTGAAGATGTTTCACTTCCAGTTGAAGGTATGACGAAAGTTCCTCAATTATTCAGCCAAATGGATTATAAAATAGGGAAATATCCTTCGAACTATCATTAAGGTCAGAAAAACGGTGTTGTAAATTTTTTCATGTAAAATCAATGTTAACCCACGGTTCGTTGTGTGCCGACCTCTGATCCGGACTATCGTCTGGACATTGCCAGTGTAACTTGAAGAAGTCATATAGAGCATTTAAAATGCAATAAAATGAAAATTTTTGAAACTTCCTTCATTTTAAACTATTTCTGGTAAATGTATGATTACAAGGAACTTTATTATAGTACTTTAAAATATCGTGCATTTTCAATTACGTTGTACATTTCCTCTGTTATTTAAAAGGTAAATTATGAGTGGTTAGGTCAGGTTTTTGCCATACAGAATTATGAAATATGATATTTTCAACTCTGTTAGAACAATTTATAGGACTGTTGTTGAAGCCTTTTTCTCGCTGGAGCCTTTTCAATAGCTCAAATAAAATATGAAATCAGGTTTGAAAGAATTGTATTGATTTTATGTTACCAATAAATTATGCACATAAGATGCCGCATTTGATTTGAGTTTTGAACAATATTCTTTCCAGTTCTTATTTTGTGAAAACAATTTTTTTTTACAGGGCATTACTAATTACTATAATTTCACTTGTTAAACTATATATCCAAAGAGTAATCTGAATCTTAAGAAGGTTCCAAAAATCATGAAAGGCGGGCTTTTAAAAAGTTTTAAATATTATACAAGAATAGCAAGAGATAAAATTTGAATTTAACTTATAATCACCCTTTTACTTTCTTTAGTTAATTGAAATTAAAACTAGTTTCCTTTTTAGGTAAAAACTTAATTGCAATTCTAAACTGGAGCGAGAAACAAAAAAAAAGTAGCAGTTAACGTATATCGATGAAAATAATTATATATAAACAGCTTTTGTCGTGTAGAATGTTCTTTTATATTATAAGAATTAAATAAGAAACATCGACCTAATTGAGAATGACTTGAAAACAGAATTCCGAAATCTTAAAGTTCTTCATCCGAGACGAATGACTAATATATTTGCGCAACTACCGAGAAGTATCAAATAAAAAACAATTGAACTGAGGTGAGGCCAAGAATAAAGTAGAGTACGTGACAGAATGACTGTAAAGAGTTTCTAAAACAAAGTTAAATATTTAATGATTTTTCAGTCATGTTTGGACATTAATTCTTCATGTTAAAAATCAATTGATTATCTTAGAACCATGTGTTAAAGCGAAATCGCTTAGTTAGTGCTCTATTTTTTTTCGAAAAAAAAAATATGCATAATTATTATTGAGATTTTTTCTCTTAGTAATCAAATCTCTGTTTTCAACAATAATCAGGACGATGACCGATTTCGTTGTTGATAATATTCTAGATTTTTCTAGAATCTATTGAACTGTCACGCATTTATTACAGTAATTAAAAGTTGCCACTATTGTTTAATAACGTTCCGGAAAACAATAAACTTCAATTACCGATCGTATTTGGTAGTATCAGAAAAAAAATAAAGAACCATTCTTCTGATATTGTAATTACCATCACAGAATAAAAAAATATGTGTGCAATAACGACGAATATTCATTTTATTTATGAATTTAATTCATCGTTATAATTCATCTGTATTATCACACATTTGAGATCAGATGAAATAGCTTTCACCAGAAATCAAAAGTGTGGATCGAAATTATAGTGACAAGAAAATTAATGGAACGAATGCATTAGTTAATCAAAAAATGAACCAGCAGTTTCCGTCTATTTTTAAAAAAAGCTGTGGATACTCATGAATTTATGAAAATATATATCATCTTATTCAGATAGTGGCATTTTTGCTTGGCATCTTTAGATATTTTCACCGAAGTTGTAGTATTCATAATACTAGGGTGGCTCAAAAAGTTCAAATTTGTGAAGACAGGTGGCGTTGCTAAGGCAAGTTGGTGTTACCATTGTGCGTTTCCATTTATTAAATGGAATCAAAACAAATTTAACACTTATTCATAGGTTAGATTTTGATTCGCCAACAGTTAGCTGCTAAATTAAAATTTGATCGCTACCGTGTCGAAGTGTTGTTATCATCATTTTGCGGCGAGTTTCCACTATCCACAACACTGAATTCCTCATATGCACTTGAAACGAAGCAACTTTCAAAACAATGGGTTGCTTTCGGTAGGTTGGTAGGTTTTATTAACGAAGTACTAGAAGCAACACGAGGGGCTACTGGCAACAGACCTCGTAATTTTGAACTTCGGTTAAGTGACGAGGACGATAAGTGAGCTGACACCTCCTCCTTCTAACTTTCCCACCACGCCATTTGAAATTTTTTTATCCTCGACAGATTTTTTAATTTAACGTATCAGCCCTGGCTACACAGTGGGTCCTTAGTGGCATCAAGGCTCGAACCCTCAACTCGAAGAAAACCGGCGACTGCGTTAACGCGACCATGACCACTAGGCTACAGCGGCCACAGGGGTTGCTTTCAGAGAGTCTGCTCCAAAGAAGGCGAAGACGATCTCATCAACTGGAAAAGTTAAGGCATCATACTCATGTATTTCTTATAAAAAGAGAAAAAAATGCTCAATGGCATTTTTTAAGTGTTTGAGAGTAAGAGTGTTGTACCATTTCTAATCACCTATTAATCAGAAAATAAGAAAAAAGACAGATAAAAGTTTCAATCTTAACTTTCACCAAAATTTTTTTTAACTTAATACCTAAGAAAAAAAATAGATGATTTATTTTTTGAAGAGTATTGGTGCACGCACAAAATATCTTGAAATGATTAAAATCACGATTATAATCAGCTATGAGTTTTTAATTTCGTTTGACAAAAAAATTTCTGCTTTTATCAACCAATTTGTTGAAAATGATCTACGAAAAGTATGCTGATATTTTTTTAATAAAACATCCTTAATATCGAGAATGCAAACACATTGAATAAAGATATCGCAATTTCTGTATTATGTTTAAAACAATACTCTTATGTACAAAACAGGATGAAGAAAATACAAGAAGAAACAAATGAGACCAAATGGGGAATTATTCATTTATGTATTTTCCACCTTATTTTTTTTTTTAATTCTTGCAATACCTCTGTGTTGAGAAATAAATAATCAGTCATTATTTACCATTCAAGATAAGGCCTTCATTACTTCTCTTTATTTATTCCAAATTGATAGTTCCTAGGGTATTTCCATTTTATAATTTATTAATGATAAATCAATATAACATTTTAGTTATGTAATTAGTTGTCACAGTAACGAAATGAATTTATGGGACAAACAATTATTAGCTCTTTGAAAATCTGTGATTTAAGCAGATTCATTTACATATATGATGATTACTTTCTTCAAATGACTCATTCATACACAAACTATACAATTCTTTGAATAAGTTTTATTGACTAAATATAGTATGAAGATATAAAACTCCACAAAAAATAGCTTTCGTTATAAAGCCTCTTGAAGGTTCAACTTAACGAGGAATAAAACATTCCTCAGAAGTTCATAACTTTCTCAACTCATTGCAATCCTTGAAGCGGGGAAAAGAAAAAAGAGAGAGCAAGAAAATAATTAGACGTAAAAAAGAAGGAGAAAAAATGCCTTTTCCAAAAGTTGAGCTTCTTCAAAAAAGCAGAATTATTTGTATTGTTAAAACTTACCTTGAAGCTTTGCAGTGCAATTTCATGCAAAGTAATGCTCTTTATATCCTACGAAACTAGTTGTAAAATACCATGTTTCAAATATGTAACTGAATTGATTGTATTTTACAATAATTGAAAAGAAAAATCAAGCTCATATCAAAATGATTTTAATGTCAATTATAAAAACACGGATTTAAATCGGCTTCATCATGTTAGGGGTAAACACTACTTTTCATTTTAAGGAACATCTCTTATTTTTTCTTAGAAAATCTGAAAAACTTTTTATACAAATAAAGAGGAAAATAATATTTTCTAACTCAATTATTGTATGTATATA
>BMAW01052645.1:614187-655069 GCA_019974015.1 Nephila pilipes | reverse complement strand
GTTATAAAATATTATATATATATATATATATATATATATATATATATATATATATATATATATATATATATATATATATAAACGATGCGCCACGAAAGAGTTGTCCGATAGAAACAAAAATTTACGGATAGGAAAATTATATACAGAATAAAAGATAATTAAAATTTCAGAAAAATTGATTGATTGATTTCAGAGTTACATAGTTACAAAATTATCGAGCTCAATAAGGTGTTGTCCCATCTTTAGTCAGGATGCAAGCTGCCACATGATGTGGCAGAGTGATAAAACTCCCTGGTGGTCTTCTGCGATACTTCTTGCCAAATTTGCTCCAATTGTCTGGCTAGGTCATCAACATTCTTTGGTAGATGCAGTCGCCTTCCCATCATATCCCAGACATGTTCGATTGGAGAAAATTCTGACTGACCAAGGAAATGTTTGACAAGTTGTAAGATAATTCATAGCAACACGCGCTGTATGTTGTCTGCCATTATCTCGTTGAAAAATAAGGCCCTCAAGGGAAATGGCACCCAAGACCATAACTCCTGGTTGGAGGCCTGTGCAATAGTGAAATCAAAATTGGCAAGCTACCCTGGGCGTCTCCAGACACGTCTTCGACGTCAGGACACAATTGGAAGCGGGATTTGTCGCTAAACACAATACGTTCCCAGTCAGCATCATTCCAACCTGATCGAGGCACTGTAATCTGGCTCGACAGTGTGCAGGTTTGAGTGGCAGGTGGCGTAGCGGTCGGTACGAGAATAGATTTCGCTCTATCACCCGTCTGTGAATGATCATAGGGGACATTCGTGTGCGGGTCGCACCTCTGATGGTTGATAACGATGAATCAGGCGCTGTGACAGCTGATCTGACAATCAGTCTGTCCTCCTGATCTGCAGTGGCCCTAGCTCAACCACTACCATCATAACGCTGAATTCTGCCACTGTCCACTCATTCTTGCCAGCATTTTCTAATCGCCTCATCGCTTCGACCCATTGGACGAGCGATTCTCCGATTTGCCCAACCTGACTCTTTCAATCCAATGATGCGACCTCTTTCAAACTCTGGCAGTTGCTTGTAAAAGCTCGAATCCTGCGGCGAGGTATTTTTTCAGTAGTTAAAAAGTAACCTAATTGAATAATCCATCAGTTTGAGAATCGTTTCTTATATACACCTGCTGAAGGCGCAGTTCGGATACGCTGCATCTCCCGCCATTAGTTCATTGGACACCAAATTTTAATAATTTGCTTGTTTGGTCCAAATGTCTTTTCATACAAAATTTCTTTACAATCGGGAGACTCCTTCTTTTTGCGTCGCTTTTTTTTTTTTTTTTTTCTTATTGTGTGTGTGTATATATATATATAACATATATATGAAAGGTATCGTTAATTCATTATATCACTTTTTATTCTTCGAATTAGTCAATGTACTGTTGTACCTGAGTTAAACCTAATTTGCAACGCACCACCTGATAAAAATAAGCACAGTAATTACCCTTTAATTGCTTTATCATACATCTTTATTCGGGTCTAGCGGATGATAATTGTCTTATTACCAACCATTAATAATTTTTTTACCTTATCAGATTGTAATTTAGAGTAAGCTACATTCAATAGACGAAAATATCCCGTTTAATGTGTCATTCTTATATCAATGTCACTTTTAAGCCTTTACGAATTAAAAGAAGATGAGTTAAGAGTGAAAAAAATATAACAGCCTAACTATCAACCACCGAATCTTACCTTTATTGGGAATGGTATAAGTATTTTGTTTATATGGTAATAAGAGAGACTTTTTGTTGTATCTGAATAAATACAACACGTAACTAACTCACTTCACGTCTGTCTCTAAGTTAGGGTAATCAACCCCATTAGAAACTCGAAATAGATGCCACAATGCAATGTCCCAGATAACTGCCAATAATGAAGAGTAGAAAAAATGAAATTTTTGTTTCGTTATGCTGTCTGGAGGATGTTGTATTTAAGATTAGGTTCCAAATTTTGAAAGCTTTTTCAAGTAGTAAAAAATCCCTGTCTTAATACCATGCTTTAATATTTCTACAGCATAAAGCGGTAGTTCTTAAGTTGTTTAGTCTTGGGACCAAATACCCACGTTAAAAAATTTCGAACGACCCCTCTCCCACCCAGCCATAAGGTTGTATGAAAAAAAATGTTGTCTGATTTCTAATTTAATTTAAAATTTAATAAACAAATATAAATTTAAATTCTAATTTATTTAATTTTTTATAAAAACTTTTTTTTTAAAATTGAAATGAAATATTCATAATTTTATTATTTACAAGTATAATTTTTGTGCGTCACATTTTGCAATAAAAATTGTTTAACCGATTTTTGAAGCCTTTTTGAACAAAATGCATATTTGAAATAATGAGATTTATAATGAAATGTATAATTGAAACAGTACAAGCATACAAAACTAAAAGAAATAGTTTTAGAATTTGTTTTCTCAGTGTATAAAATTAATTAAAGAAAATCTCTTTAAACGGGATTGATGTGTTTGTTTTTTGCTGCATAATAAGTTAAACCTTTGTGCAATATTTGACACTGCTCGACAAAAAGCATTTTCCATGTTTTTCAACGCTGAATATAATAAGCGATAAAGCTGAAAAAGTGGTTCCCCGTAAGTATTTGGTGTTAAATTGCAGATAAAAGGTTTAATGCCATTTAGGAAATTATAGGAAATTCAACTCTAGATCCAATTCAGCATTCATTTAGGGGGATATTTGTTAAAACTCAGGTCTTAAATACGAGTCATTCCATAGTTCAGCTTATTCTTCTTGAGCTTTATATGACAGGTAATTAGCATCGTTGATGCCAATAAAAAATTGTTTTTAATACAAAATAACTTTTTTTAAACATAATAAATTAAATTAAAGATATGCATTGATAGCGACTAATATTTCCTTTAGTGATCAGAATAGCCTAGTGGTCATGGTCGCAGACTCATGGCCAGAGTTGTTTTCGTCGAATCGTGTGTTCGAACAAAGATGCTACTGAAGACTCGCCGTATAGTGGGACTGATGCACATTAAATCTAGTCAAAGTCCCAAGTCCTCCAGAAGGCGCGGTGTGGAAGTTTGAGAGAGGGAGATGTCGGCTCACGTACCGTCCTTGCCTCTTGATCGAGGTTCAAAATTATGATGTCTGTCGTCAGTAGCCCTCGTCTTGCTTCTATGTGAGACGTTAATAATCAATCAATATTTCTTTAAATTCATGTATTTAAAATAAATTTTCCCGATCCCAACATTTCACGTTGCGCAGTTTAAGAATTGGTAGTATGCAGAAAATCGCAATTTATTATAATACTTATTTGTATTCTTGTAATTCCAAATTTCCAAATGCCAAAAAAATTAGTACCACATTTGTAATTAAATTAAATTCCATATTTTAATTTCGAGGTTGCAAGAACTAAAGGACTTTTCATTTTGCATGTTAAATTGAAAAAAAAAATGCAGGCTTATTGGATGTTTACAGAACATTAATGGATATGTGTATAATAATTACGTGAGCTGTGTTTCGAATTTGGGTTAAGCACTTTAATGTGATTGATTGCTTATTAACTTGGTCAAGAGACGGGAACTACGCCTGAGTTGGTATTTCTCTCTCCAAACTTCCATACCACGCCTTTCTGAAGGACTTGGGATCTCTATCAGATATAACGTGCATTAGCCCCACTACTCTTCGGATCTTTAGTGGCATCAGGGTTCGAGTTATCAATTCGGTGAAAACAACTCTGGCCTCAAGTCTACGACTGAGGCCAGAATCTGACTATTCGGCTACCGACGGTCACAGTAATGGATTGAGACAGACGTTATAAATCGTCCCACTCAAATTTATATTCGGGAAAAATTAAATTAGTGACTAGCGGCTATTTCTTTCTACTAAAATAGTTACAGTTAGTTGCATTATTTTTCCTTTCGACTGAATCTAAGAACTCTTAACAAGAGAAAGTAACTAGATAAAGTCTATTTAAAAAATAATAAACAATAAATTCAGTTCACTTCAGCTTTTTCGTACTTGCATAAACAACTTCTGAAAATAAACTATTGCTCACTGGAACAAGTAAAATCGACAGATCAAAACAAAATGATACAAAATAAAACTAATTAGAGTAAACCGCTTAAATGTGTTGTATAAATAGGCCAAAATCATTTGTTTGTCAATGTTGAAAATTTTATTACTTCTCCGTTCTCGTTCTGAATTTCAGTTATGATGATAGATGTGTCAAAAACTATTTAAAAAATTATATATATAAAAAAAAAAGATGTCACAACTAAGGAAGACGGCCGTAAGAAATTGAATTTTTTTCCTGGAGACCAAAAAAGAGATCATCTAGTTTAAGTTAAAAGCAATAATGGTCCATTTCCCAGCGATCGGAGTAAATCAGATTCTTATTATTTATCTAAAGTAAATATATCAATTGATAAAAACATACTGAAATTTAAACTTGTAATTGATACAATATTATGGTTAGAAATTTACCTGAAAATTTCAAAAAACTTTATATTTGATTTCAATTTAGAAAGTAAACTGATTTTAAAACATGTAGAAAAAGTTAATAGATGATTTTTTTTTAAAAAAAAATGTTTTTATTTAATGGCTCGCACTATTTTAAAACCTTTATTTTGATATGTTATTTCAAACAACGATATTTGCAAGAGGTTTTGTTAGTACAAATATTTAAAATCACTTATCTATTTCCAGCGCTACATTTAAAACTGTATAAAAAAAATTCAGTTCCTTCTATAAATGTTTCTGATTTATGAAAGATTCCTACCAAAAATATAGTAAGATTCATTTAAGAAAAATTTTAGTTATACTCATTGCGTATGGCTACTATTATTAATTTTGAGGTTTAAGAAGAGAGACTATTGAAAATTTTATTCACGAATTAGTCCTAATTTCCGTTAACATAATTTCTGGAATTCTCAGAATCCTGAAATAGATTCATAATACTAAAACATAATAAATAGCTCAAAATACTCTTCCATAATACTCTTGCAGAACTTACAACTTTTTTAAGCTTGAACTTTTTATATGTTGAATTATTATACATATAAATTTAACACTTAAAAATAGAGGGATAATATTAATGTTTTATACGGTTAAACTTCTAAAAAAATTTAAAGTATTGAAAAATTTAAAAATGTTCGAAATCATGCGTAGATTAATAAGGCTATTTAAATTGTTTTATAATACAATAATAAACTGAAGAAAAAGGACATAAATATCATGAATGTTTTGCATTACGAGATACCAGACTCTAGATTACTTCAAGAATTTAACCTAAACCCTTTCTCTAATGTTTTGAAAAAATCAAGTTGAAATCTCCCTAATAACTTTTAATAACTTGTATATACAACGTGTTAACATCTTTTGGATGGATTTAATTTCCTAGAGATCTATAAATTTAATACTTAGATTTTCATGAGGATATTTAAAAATCTTTGTAATGGGGCAAATTTTTGTCAAGTTGAGTGAAAGAAATGTATATATATGGATATTACTTTAAAAAAGAACATATATTTAATTGATTCATAAAATAATAATTGCGTATGATCAAAATTGTAAATCAACTATTTAACTATACTGATTATTCTATATTTATTTTATTTTTTTAAATTTTATTAATTATTCACTAAATTTCATAAATTTCTGAAGTTCTTATATACTGTTACTAGATACAAAATAGTTTGATGACTTTTCTTATAATCAGTGCTCTTACGTAAATTTTAATTTATTTAATTCTCAAAAAGGAAAGAAAATCTTAGTTCTTTTTAAAAATTGCTAATTTAAATGTTTTTTTTTCTTCTAACAATTCTTATAATTATGAAACACTGATCTTGGTCTAAATTTTTACGAAGACCTTAAAAAACATTTGCATTGATTTGATTTAAATAGGCTCATTCACTCGCTCTGTTAGAAATATTTTAGTCCCTCTAATCTATTTTAGAACATCTTCGTACCTAACCTTATCTTTTTTTTTCTCTCTCTCCCTCAGATGGGAAAACAACTTTTTCTAAGCATATCGGAGAAAGTTTAAATCGTTAAATAGGCGTCAGATTCTATAATTAGTTAAGGATAGATTTCTTTAAAAAATGTTTGAATCTTCTATTCCCTTTCTTTCCAGTAATTTCGATTTCAGGAAATCACTTAAAGATATCTCTAGAGCTCTTTGTCAGCCCAAGAGCGGTTTTCACTCCACTGATTCGTCTCAATTCAGAGAAATTTTCAAGCTCTTTGATTACGACAATTACTAAATCTCATTCTAGAAGATGAGCCTCAAAAATAAAATATAAAATTAAATCCGGAATTGAACTCTCATCACACTCCTTCCTTACATGTATTCCGTTTACAATTTTGCCTTGTTCGTGCTTCCTTGTGGTAATTCCTTCTCGTCCAAGTCCGGTGAAAGATTTGCTCCATTTTTCGGTTGACTGACCAAGAGTGACGACGCCAAAGGGAAAACTATTACTACCTGCTTTCGCTTCAATGAGAAATAAACAAGAAATGAGATCGAATGACTTGTTGATGGGGTACCAATCTCTACCAGAGGTTGACGTTCTTCTTGTTTTCTACCGGAATTCCTTTATAATAACGAACTTCGCATTTGTGCCAGCTTGTTGGTTCTGACTCGTGATTCTGCAGTCGATCACTCCACTTCATTTTACATACAGTGTCCCACCTCTGATTTTCTTTACTTCTTATAACTAAAAACTAAATAGCTAAAATTAGTTGAAAATCCTCATCTATAGCTAAATTAAATTTTTGTTAATCGAATTCATATTTTTTAACTTGATAACCGTGTGACAAGAAGCTGCTTGTCTTCAAAGATGAGAAAGGATTCTGGTGATCAAAGCGACTTTTGTCCCGATTGTGTGAATGGAAATGAAAGTGAAGAACCGGTCTCAAATCTTAATCCATATGAGGAAGACGATTGCTGCAGCTGTTGTTGTTGTTGTTGCAACAGTGCTGAGTCTGAAGCTGAGGAGTCTCAACAGAACACTGTTCATTCAGAAGGAGCACCTTCGTCTGGTGGAGCATTGGTGCAAAAGAAAGATCTACTATCTAATCTATCTATTGCCCGTACCAACAGAGAACAAGCTTCTATCCAAAACATTCTGCAATTTGTGGAGGCATTGACTCATTCCAATAATTTTCTGAGGCGATACTACTTGGAAGAAGATTTCTGTCTTCAATGTATACAAGATGCTTTATGCGAATGTAATCTAAGAGGAATAGCTAATTTAAATTTAAATGATTCTTGTTCATGCAGCGCTTGTGAAGGCAACCACTCTGAAGCTTCTAGAGAACCAGAGCCCCCTGATCACAGTTGTTCTGAGTGTTCTCCTACAAAAAGACCCACTTCTAATAGAGCTCATAATAGAAGAAACAGAAGACGTAGAAGAAGACCAAGAAATTCTCATTTGGGTAATTCTACTCCTTCTAATCATAACAGGATGCCAAGGGGAAATTCAAGGCCATCTCCGAATGTAGAACCTGATGATTATGATTCCGATTGTTCAGCATGTCAACGTGATAAAAGGTTTGATCCTCAACCCAGTAAAGTTCTTGATAGAGAACGCTGTAATTGCGAAGAATGTATTCGAGAAGCAGAGGTTAATCATCGAGTCAACCAAAATCATGGTCACTTAAATGGTCGTCATTCAAATATCGGTAATAATAACGAATGCTGTGGTGACTGCTCTTGCGATTCAAGCAGTGCTTCTTACCTAGAGCCATGCAGTATCCCCAACTGTAAGGATTGTGGGACTCCCCGTTCAAATGGATCAAATAGCCATGAAAATAGCTGTAGCTCAGAGTGTGAAGAATGTGCTCATTCTCAACCGGAGAATCCATCATGTGAGTGCTGTAGGAATATGGAAAGTAGAACTGACACTGTTATGGAAGCCCAACACAAAGAAAAGAGGACCGATGTCCGTTCTCACAATTTTCAGTCAAATGCAAATAATGAAGCAACAGCAAGTGATTCATGTGATTGTGAGGATTGCCAATGTATAACAGAATGTTCCGATGAATCATGTGAGGAATGTGGTATTCATAAGTCTTCGAATAAGGACTCTAAAAAACAGTAACAATATTTTTAAAAAATACGTTTTTAATTTGCAAGACATAAAAATGTCTTAAATAAATGGCTTCATATTTTGGAAACAATAAGGTATTTTAAAGGTACGTTCCTGAATTTCTTCTTTCAGTAATTTTAATTTAAATTATTTGAATATTTATTTTCTCATGTAACATCGAGAAAGAAAACATGATTTTTTAAAAAAATTCTGGGAAATGTTTGTTTTCCCAAACATTTTGTTATACATTTGAATGAAAGAATAACGAAATACATGTATGAATTCAAATAAATAATCAAGATAAAATTGAAGTATACCTTATAATGTCTTAATCTATTTTTATGTTTTCAAAATTTTTCTTTTACTATATTTTGTTTTTCTCTTTATTAATGTAAATACACAAAAGGTGAATTTCAAAAATATTTTAATGTTCCTTCATTTAAAAAGGATCACTTAACAAATATTAAGATTTGTTTCCAAATGAAATATAAAGCAAAGTACAGAAGAAAAAAATTATGCCAATAGGTTTTATGTATGATAAGTTATGCTGTTGCAAAATACCTCACTCATGCTTACATATTTTTTTAATTGTCTAGTGTAAAAAAGACGTATATTTTATATTTTGCTGCTAAGTATGAAAACTAATTCTACAGTATTTAAACCAATTATGTGTCTAAAAATTTGCTTATTATTAAGAATAAAGCACAAGTATAATCTTATATTCTAATAAAGCTTAAAATTTTATTTTCTATTTATGTTTTATATCTTTAAATTAATAAGTTTAAATCTAAATTTATATTGGATATGACATTAAATCAAAATGTGTTCTTCGGCATTATTGTCTAAAAATTTCGTTGTTCACTTTAAATCTATTTTTGAATATTAAAAACTTGTATAGTCATTTTTTAACTTGTATAATCAAATAAAAAGAGAAGAAACATTCTAAATATTTGATTAAACAGAAAGTTAGATGGATGTTTGAGTGATTTTTATAATAATGCACAGGATGTTTCAATTAATATTTTACTATATATTAGTTGCAACTTTTATAAGTATTTTCAAGATGTGTGTGTGTGTATTTCTTGAAATATTGACTGTAATTTAACATATTTCTGAAAAATGTACTAAACTGGCTGACAGAAGTATATTTACGGTATGCCATATGTTTATATTTAAATTGATCAAAACATTTCATTTAAAAAATTTCGGGAATAAAATCAACAACTAAATAGCAGAATATGTTTTTTAAAAAATATAAAATTCTGAACATCAGTATTTATTACTTCTTGAAAATAAGTAAGAATATAGTTTACATGAATTGATTTTGTTTTATATAAAATGTTTTCTATTGCGAAAAAAAAAATGTATATTATTTCATTCAGATGGATGCAAATAATTTATTCAAACTTTATTCGAAAAGCAATATTTCTAATTTGAAAAGCTTTATATGCTTCTGTAAACTAGGAAGAAAAGACTTATGTTCTTTGATTATACCTATTATTTTTAATATGCACGTTTATCGTATTAGAATGTGATAATCTCAATTTGTAATGTTACAATGATTTTTAATGACATCGAAGTAAATAAACATTAAATATGTGACAAATTTTAATTTAATATGTATAAAGTTTACATAATAAATTTCCAATAAAATAAGATGCTATACTTATTAATAGTGTGGGCTTTTATAATTATTCAAATAAACCAATTTTTCTAACTAACTTCATCAAAATCGTTAGCTTATTAGATTTCATGTTTCTAAAAATGGACATTTTTAATCTTATAATTCGGTCAAACCATTGGCATTTAAAATAATACTGGAATATTCTTGAATTTCTAAAGCTTTTCAAAGTGTAATAGAAAGTTAGAAGCTAAGAAATGATACTTTTTTTTAAAAAAAGTATGCAAAAAAGAAACTTTATTTTAAAATACATTTAATCGAACCAAATACTTAATGTTTTATATTTAAGGTATGTATTAATACATTATTTCATATACAGTTGTATCAATCATCAGTAAAATCTACAAGCATATAAAGGTAGAAAATACGGATAGGGAGTAATGAGTGCTTGTTAAGAAAATTTTGAAACAAATATATGAACCTACAGTATTTAAATATCAAATGCAAGCTGAAATATTAAAAAAAAAATACTATAAAATATCATATTTAAGATATTGTTAATCAGCTAACAAATTTTTAGCTTATATAATAATTTCAAAGTAGATTTAAATGGTATCTGAATGATATTAAACTTATTCTACAACTTCGCTATTTCGTAAACCTAATTTAATTAGTGAAAGAAATGGTTAAAATCCATTAAATATTTTTAAAAAGTAAAATTGCTTGGTTCTAAAATTTTAGAAAGTATGTTATGATACCATAAACGGATTTTTAAAGTAATCTTGAAATGAACTTATTGAATTTAGAGGGAGTTAATTCATTTTAATACATATAATATTATTGGGATCTTATAAGATTTGTTTCCACTAAGAATAAGAAGAAATGTGAAGAGAACGCGTAATAGAACGCTAGAAAGACCTATTAAAAAGTTAAAATAAATTTTTGGGAAAATTAATAAAATCGATTCATTAATGGTTAAACTACTGAAAAAATCCATTTCTGGTAAAGTAAATGCTTTATACTGTGAACAATTATTAGTTTATTCTAATAAATAAAAATTACTTACTTAACAATTTGAATATTTGAATTCAGACCAAAGGGATGACGAAAGGAACAATATCACAGCATAAAATTCTTAACAAGTTATGAAGATGGAGGAGAATTTATGTAATAAAGTATTGTACTTTTTACAAAAAGTATTGTAATTATTTACTTAGAAAATTTGAGATGTTGTAATAGCAATTCATCATTATTTAACTCCACAGCCATCTTGAAAAGTTCAATTAAATCGTCATTAAGTTCAAAATTCTAAGGTAAGTAAGAGAAAGACAACACATGAAATAATATATACTATCTATGAAATAATATATACAAGATCTCTCTCTCGAATCCCTCTTAACCCAGTTAATCTTAGCTTACGTTCAAATAATAAAATCTTAGTTTGCCCACTCAATTATTCCGATTCAAACGCATGCCAATCATAACAGATTCGACTCCTATTTTTAAAATACAAGAATATTTCATGAGGAGGAAGCTGTTAAATTTAAAAAGTTCTACTTAGAGAGGTACAGTTTTTCTTCAATCTAGAAACATGGGAAAATCAGAGAAGTTCAATTTCCTTCCAAAATATTTCACACACTCTAAAAGCATATATATATATATATATATATAATGTTCATAAGAAAAAAATTTCACTTCTGATTTTCCCATATTTCAAGAAATAAAAAAAGAAGTTTACCTTTCTAAGTAGAACTTTTTAAATTTGAAATCGCCTTGATCGAGAAATATTCTCGCATTTTAATCAAACCCTTATTAAAATAGTTTTAAATCAAGTGTGGGTTATGTATAAAGTGTAAAAGAATAAAAAAAAAAAGAGAAATAAAGTGGGTTTTAACCTCATTTATTCGGATTGAAATCTACATGTATTTTAATATAACAAATATTTATAATTAACAATAATAACGGAAACTGAATATGTAGATCAGAATCAAAATAAATATATAAAGTAGAAAAATATTCTAGAAGTAACTAAAAAGCTTTGATTAAAGCATCTGTAAGTTAAAATATATATATATAAGAAAGTAAAACTATCAAGAAATATTATAAGCAATTTTCTCACATTTAAAACTCCACGCTAACAAAATTTACATGAATCTTATGAGATTCCTTACCATACCTTTATTCTATTTGTGTACATTATCTTTTTACATGTAGTGCTTAAGAATTCTAATTCAAGATTTTTTTTATTTCTAACAAAGTAAAAACTTTGTATTTTCTTTCAGTTTTCGAATTTAAAAATGATACAAATAATAGGGATAATAGCTTTCAAAAATTTTCATAAGCCCTTGACGCAATTTGCTTCTGGTTTTTAATTCACAAATATTTTCTGGGGTACCCTACTTTTCCATGGGAATACTTTTCTGAATAAAGTTATTATAGATAGAGAGTATGCTGAATACAGGGCCATAGTATCTACAAAATAGACTTAGAGAAGCTAGAATTACTTGAGAATTAAGGGTTCTTCTAAAACCGAAAAGTCTGGTTTAAACGTATTAAACAAACCAAAAAAAAAGTAAAAACAAGAAAATAAAATGTCAAGAATGTTAACATATTACTTTGAAATTTCACAAGAAATTTTCTTTAATCCGAGTATTGTAAATAACTGAATTTTTCTAGACAATGGATCTTAACACATACTTCCACTATGTAATTAGTATCCTTCAAAACAGCTAAAAATTACTTGATCTGTTATAATTTTTCCATCATCACCGTTTCTTGGATATACTTCTAATAATGCCTTTAACTGTACTCGCGAAGACTTTGAAGGCAAATGCACATTTCCGAAAAAGACAAATAGTTTGAATGCATGAAATGTGAGTTCATTTCGTGGAATTAACAATAACTTGGTCCATACAGGCTCGGCAATGCAAAAGGGCAGACTGGAAAGGTGACTTCAAGATATGCATTGACATAATGTAGTTTCTGGGAGCTCAAATTAGAGAAGTGAGAGCAGACCGATGATTATGCGACTGTCCTGAACTACTCTAATAGATAATTTTCCACTGTCTTACATGATGCTACTGCTTCCATGTCAAGTGTGATATCATCCATCATTAATAAGTAATTGGTGGACTCAGCTTCACTCATGTCACTCTCTAAGACGAAAGCATTTAGCCTCTCAAAATAATCTAAAGTGTTATCGGGTCCAGTTCTCATAGTCGAAGCAAATTAGCATAACATATTGCTCCATAATGTGTCCTGCTTTTATCTTAAAGCAGATTACTATTACATCTAGCATCAGCAAACAGACCTGGTTGTACAGGCGAACAATTACTATTCCTGGTGTGTTGGAGTAAAGTACTTCTCGAACGATAGTTTAATCCATACTATCAATAGCAAGCTCTGCTTCAGCTTAAAATATGTTGGTAATTTTTTAATTGTTAAAATTTAAAATTTTAAAATATGTTGGTAATCTCCTTAGACCATTTGCATTGTCCTTCATGAAACTCATCATGAGTCATTTTCTAAAATGACAATATATGACTTTCCTATTTTTGGATTGACTCAATATTATTCAGAGTCTGCCTTTCGAAGCAAGGACCCTAGAGTAAATAAAGCTAAAAGAGCAGTTCATTTTCTACGGATGTGTTTCTTACGTACATTTCATTTCAGTGAGACCATGAACTTAATTTAAAAATTAATTCATCTATGGTTAATCAAATTTTTTAATAATGAAACACTTGGAATAAACCCATTCTCAAACGTTAAATTAGTGAGAGATTTTGAGCCATTTTTTTACATATATGGGAGTTTTACAGTTATACTGAGTAAGAATATAAATAAAATCATTGAAGTTATGCCATATTCCCGGAAGTATTAAAACACTTTCATCCGCATCACAACTGTCGAAATTAAAAATCTAATTAATATGCATATTGTTTCTTTAATAAAAATTTAAGAATAAGAAGTTGCACAAAATTATTACTATTAATACATAAAGGTAATGGATTCATATCATTTAACTTCTTCTGGAAGTAGACTGATATGAGAACTTCGCTTTCTATGGGTGAGTAGCTGTTTATTGTTTGCGCTATGATTGGTGGTAGTAGGAAGTCTGAAAAGTAGAATTGGAGTAAGGAATGCATTTGAGCTTCAGACTAAAGTAAAAGAAGTTATTAGTAAATTTTGAGTGCATTACAGTACATTAAAAACATTAAGTGATGAGAGAGAGAGAGCGGTCTTTGTTATTTTGCACATATATTGAATTAAAGGAACTGAGAACAAATAAATGGGTATTAGTTCAAAAAATCATCTTACAGTTTATAGTCTTATACATTAAAAGTATGTAAAAATATAATCTTGTCATACTTTTAGCTAAAACCATATCAGTAAAAAAAAGGAAGGCAATATCTTAAAATTGCATATGAACTGAAGTTTAAAGAAGAGCTTTCTGAAGATTAAAATTAAAGTTTGATTTTATTAACATCACTCAGGAAAAATAAGAGAGTTATTGACTGGGAGACTTATAGTTTTGAACAGTGATCAAGTGGTGCTTAAAGTAGTGCTTCACTTTCTTTGTTTCCACATCACACTAAACAAATGAAATTAAAATATAAAATAAATTTCGTATATAATTTGACAAAAAAAAAATCCCCCTCCCCCCCATTTTCTAGAGTATGTCGTCATAAATCTTAAATACAATTTCTGATTTAAATAGTTCGAACTGAAATCCATTTGTTAACATTTTCGAAAAAGAAAGTAGTTGAGAAATTATATTATCATCATTTTCTTTTTTGACTCATATTTCATTTATATATTCAATTACTTTGTGGTCTAAAGTAGTTGAGCAAATTTGATTTAAATAACAAAAATAATATTAATTTCGACGTCACGACAATTCCTCAGAAATTATTTCACTGAAAATTTTATTTAACAATTTCCTGTTTCATTGAAAAATATTAGCTTTGATCACTAATAGGGTTTTTATTCTATGATTTAAAGAAATAATTTCTTTTAAGATATATATAAAGTTTATCACAACTGTATGGATTACTGAAAATGATTTTCTGACGAAAACTTGTTTAGTAACTCTGAATCTTTATATTTCTTCCCATAATACTTTCACAGATCATTTTATACAATAATTTTGACATTATAAAAATTCGTACGAAAAAATCAATGTACTTTATACAAGTATAATTTTTTGTCCTGAATCTATACAGTTATATCGAAATTCCTTTCAGTTTCGCTCACATTCATGTCACATTTTCCAAATAGAATCGCTTTTAGGTGCATTTTTACACTTTAATTAGTTTCGAAAATCACATGTTTACCAACAGAATAAAAGGTATAAAAAAGGAGATTATATCAAAATTACTGTTCAATATGTATTTTGAATATTCAGCACAAGCAGTTACTAGCATTTCTTAAAACATTAGTTCTTAAGTTATACGACAGATAGCGCCAGGGTTCATTGAATTAAAACATTTCCCGAACAAACAATTTCAAAATTTTCATCTAAAAAAAATTCATATATAATGGAAATAATGTTATGAAATATCAAATACACACGAATACTATCAATAGACAGTGTAAGGCATCGATTAATAAACACAAAATTGTGGACCGATTATATTACTAATTTATACTTTTTATGGAATATTGTAAAACAAAAAATAAGTTTCAAATATGTTTCAAAATTTTTTAAAAACAAAATGAATAAAAATTCAAAATAAAAAATTGAAATTAAAACTTATATGACATGATATACATAACAGTGTTTCCTTTCATCATTTTATTTTAAATAAATATGCTTATTTTATTATGATGTCCAGTTATTCTGGATTCCGGTAGGAAAAGAAAATTTTTAAAATAATATTACATTGCAACATGAAAAGTGTTCTTCAGCAGATCACATCATGAAAATACATATGAGATGTTTCTTTAAAAAATTATTCAGAAAAAGAAAATAACTAAGTTACTTTATATTTAAGAATATACCTGAAGAGCACATTCAAAACTTCGAGATAAATACAATCTGAATCCTTTTTCTTATACTATAACTAAATAAGTTATGCGACATTCATGTACTTCAAAATTTTATTGATTTATAAATGAATCACAATTGTTTTCTGTAACCTTTTTCTGCAATATTTTAAATTTTTCTGCAATTTATTATGAATTTTAAATTTATGTATTCTAAAGGAAAAAATATATTGATTATAAAATTAACACTTCATTGTCCATTAATTAGTTAATCACATTTTTTTAAGCATGATGAAACTTTGGCACTTCCATATTATACTTTTAATAAGTAAGATGCTGTATCAAATGGTATCTGTACGAATAGGAAGGTTTCGATGTTGCAGTTTAATGGCTTATTTAGAAATTAAGGTTCTGATGTATGACAAAAAAAAAAAAAATTGCTTTTTTAGTTTTTAAAGCTTCTAAGAGATGGCAGCACAACTCTAATATTTCTTCCGACACCCATGTAAAATTATCTGTTCATGTGATGAATCGATGGTTATCATATTTTAACACGTTTATAAAAAAGCATTTTTTCTAATGATTGAACTTTCAAACCCTCAAACTATTAAACGATTGATCCCGTGCAAAATAATTTTGTTCAATGTAATTAGTTGTTCACAAATTCATCGCAGTAAGACATTACAATAACAAGCGCACTCAAAAATACACACATGCTAATTGCAAGTAAATATATATATATATGTGTGTATATATGTATATATATATATATATACATATATATATGTGTGTGTGTATGTGTGTGTGTGTATGTATATAATATATATATATAATATACATATATGTATATAATATATATATATATATATATATATATATATAATATACATAATATATACATATACATATATATGTGTGTGTGAAGATATTATTGATGTGTATGTGTATGTATATATAATATATATATATATATATATATATATATATATATATATATATAATATAATGTTATATAATATATATATATATATATATATATATATATATATATAATATACATACACCACATATATATGTGGGGGGTGGGGGGGGTTTAGATACTAGAAAAGTAAATGAAAAATATATAATTGTAAAAGCCTTAAAAAAGAAGAAAAAGGAAAATTACACCACAAAAAATTAAGAAAGAGAAAAAATATACCTGAAATAATACCAAGCAAAATAGCAAGGAGAAAAGATTCAAATCATAAGTATATACAAACCAATTCGTGAAAAGCAATGAAATTAAAGGAAAGAAAGAAACAAAAAAATATAACATTTATAAATTCTGAATCAGGTTTATAACAAATTAGAAATTAAGCATGTTTTACAGGTGCAACAATCCTTACAGGAAAATGTTATATACAAATATGAAATTTCATGAAGTTAAAAAAAAAAAAAACATGACGCAAAAAGAGAACACTGCAATATGAGAAACCAAGTAAATAAATATATATATAGGGACAAAGAGATATATCCAAACATTACCCAGTGAAAATAGAAGAACAATCCAAAATTAATGAATCAGATTTTAAAAAAAAAATTTTAAACTTACATGAGATATTTGAGCTGCAACAACAAAATACGAAACTAACACTATCATAACTAGATTTTCCCATTCGTAGAACAAGAAATGGAAAAATACTCTGTATCAGTGTCAAAGATTTCAATTGCAAAAGGATTTTGAAGATTTTAAAGATAATAACAATAAGGGGAGGGGAGAAGAAATTTTACGAAACATTATATAAAAAGTTAATATAAACCAATTTTAAAAACAAAAATATAACACAAAATTTAATTTTTTTTTTTTAACCAAACTGAAAAAAAACAACCAAGAATTAAAATTATTATATTTTAAATTTTTCTTAATAGAATTCAAAGGAAATTCTGCTACTAAACACATTTTCTTTAGCTTATCTAGGTTAATGTAAATGTCCTGTGATTTAGTCACAAGTCTAATATTCTGCAATATTTGTTTATAAATTATATTCCTAAAAATATTCATGTTTCAAAAGTTCTCAAATAAAGGTACTTTATGAGTCCCAAAGAAGAAAGTTCCTTTTAATCGTATATAATAACACGAAATTTAATTACATTTTGTTTTTAAGAAAACATCTAATTATTAGGTTTCATCTATATTAATATTAATTTGCAATAAAGTTAAACACTCTAGATAAAAAGATCAGAAAGGCTTGGCATCAATATCATCAATATATTTAAGCAATTAAAAATATAATAAAAAAATATCTTCCTAAAAATATAAATAAATATTGACTAAACAACTATTTTCAGGACCACCTTGAGGTATACCTGTAATCTGCTTAGAATTCTTATCATTAAAATATTTCTAGACTTACTTGACTAAGTAATTAAATTTTTCATGTGCAATAACGTGATTAATATTAATTTTCTTATAAATATCTTTTAGAACTTTTTAATAATTCGATTTAAGATCGTGAAGTCAATAAAATGTAAACGATAACATAGATTTCAAAATAACTAGTCCAAGAAGAATTATCTTATTCCAAAGCCGAGAGCATCTTCAGAACACCGGCAGCACTCACTATATAGCAGTGAGACATCACAAAAAAGTGCAGAGTGGCGAGAAGCACAACCAAAACAGGAAGACTAGTTAACGGTTTATGACGACTCTTATACCGGTGAAAAATGGGAAACACCCACTTTTAATTTTGTGAATTCGTGCTACTACCATAACCCGCGCGAAACTGTGAAACGTAGGTTTTACAGCCAGAGTTGAAATTGTATATATATATATATATATATATATATATATATATATATTGCAAAGGGAGAAGGTTGGTACCATTAACCTGATATAACCCCGCTTATTCGGCCCTCAGCCCGAAATTGCTTTTTGACTGGCTGGGTTCCATATTTTCATTTATTTATTTTTACATTCCTTTCTGGCTTTTTAAATATTTTATAAACTATTGTTTTCTTAAATTTTCAGTTTACACACACACACACACACACACACACATATATATATATATATATATATATATATATATATATATATAAGTATGAGAAGGGTTCAAAAAGTTCCTTGGTTTGAACGCTGAGACAGGATGGTGCTACCTTTTTTTTTGCTGCAATCTGTTAAATGGCACCAAAACAAATATTACACTGATTTATAGGTGATAGCAATCAAAATTTGATTCCTCCGTGTCGAGAGTGCAGTCGTCATTTTTCGTCGAGTTGTCACCGTCCATGGGATCACGATTCATCATTATACATCATAAGCCAAGCAACTATTAGAAACTATGAGTTCCTGTTGAAATTGCTTTAAAGAAGGTGGTCTCATAGGCGGGAAATGTTATGGCGGCGAGTTTTTGGAATGAAAAGAGAGTGATATTCACGGACTTCTTAGAAAATGTAAAAAAGGTCAATGAACAGTGAGTTTTATTCATATATATGTATGTGGTCAAAAGTCCTTTATATGCCCTTTTTTGAACAATCGCATTTTAAATCCACTCATAAGTAGAAGTATGAATATTTATTTTTGAAAATAACGTAGTTTACAACTCACTTAACTACGTGCTTTAATGATATTTGAATCGAAAGCATTAGCAAATGTAATCAGACATGAATAAATATCCATTAAATGGATTAATTAAACCATCTGTATAATTATTTCTTTTTGCTGTAAAATTTTTGCATTTTCAAACGTTCATAAATTTCGCTGATAATTATAATGTAGAGGTTTAGTATAAATAACTAAATTGCGCCTTTTAACTTAACATCGCATTTAAAGAACAAAATGACCGGTTTTAGTTAGAGTTCAGAAAAAAGTGTCATTTCTATCAAAGGAAACTTAATAACTGGGTTAGGTTTGCTTGCGCCGCATCTCTGAAGGTAAACGAACTTAATTATAATGTACATGACATTGACATCGAGTTGAAAGAAAACGCAAATACAGCAATGCTGTTTCTTGCTGCTTTAATATTTGAGAACTCTGAACTCTGCAAATTTGGACTACAATATCTTTCTACTCAGAGTATAATAAACATATTTGTCATTTTCATAAACAGGTGACGCAAACATGTTTAAGAAATCACTCTTGATTCTAAATCTTAATGAGACAGAATAACCTTTAATAAATATTACTTTAATCTATCCTTTTTATATGATTCGAAAATTTTCCCTTCTTTTTACAAACTCTTCTAAAATCGTTTGATACGCATAAGAGAAAACAGACCGAATTATATAATTTTTTTTTCTTATCATTCAATTGAAAGAGTGGATACCGTAAAATTTTAATTATTTCTAAGGAATTACTGAGATATTTGGATCTAATGTATTTTACATATTATTTTATCTTTGTGTACATAATGTTGTAAATTAATGTTTATTTTTTTGGTTTCAGGAAGCCATAGATTGAAGTAATCCACGGCATAGTAAGACTTTGATTACAATTCCCGGGTGTCATAAAATTTTAACTATTACTAAAAAATAATGGAGATAGAAACTTAATTTTTACTTATTATTCTTAAAATCTATCTATGTCAACACCATCTACAGTTGTACATTCTCCAAGCGTTTCTTGCCTTTTAAAGGCTGTCATTGTAGAACACATTCAGAAATCGATCTCGTCCATACTGCCTATTACTTCAGTCTACGGCTTGCTGAAACCGAACAAATCAACATTAACAAGTTTAATTTACAATATTATATACATGAGGATCTATAAATATGCAAAATTAATTTTATCCAGATATCTCGGGTACTTCTTAGTAGTAATTAAAACTTTACAATGCCCCTACGTGGTACACATGAAAACGTTCTATTATATACTGATGTGTTAAGTTAATCTGTCGCAAATTGTATTATTAGAGACAAATATCAAGCTTTAAATTTAAAAATAATATGATTTGAGCAAAAAAAAAATTTTTTTCGTATTTTATTTTTTTCTGATCAAGCATATATATATATATATATATATATATATATATATATATATATATATAATTTTTTTTATTAATTTCTACATTTGACTTGCTTTGAATGAAAATTTGGTTATTATTAATGATAGTTTTTAAATTTATTCATTTTTCTTTGTTTTCTGGTAGTGATATTATGGATGGCTTAAATACAACTTAAAATTGGAAATTTCGGCCTTAAATAATAATAATAATAATAGTAAACAATTCTTCTCTAAACCCTGAAAACAATGGTTTAATTTTCGCAATTAGAAATCAAATAAGACAATCACTGTATGGCCTCTTTAATATTAGAAAAAAGCCGTCTGAATCTAATAGTATATAACATAGCCTTTTTTTAACTTCATATAATGAGTACACAAATAATTAGATTTTACATAAAGCGCGATTCTGTGACGGGTAAACTCCCAAAATTCGTTATAAAATTGCTATGTGGAATCAGCATACTGTTTCTTAACATTTCAAGAGAATCAAATTAACTCAATAAACGCTTTTCATAAAATAATTCTCTTTTTTTTTCTTCAAATAATGTTGATCTGAATGTAATTGCATACAACTTAATGTTGATTATAGGCATAAGTCAAGATCCGATTAAAATCTCGTTTTTAGAGGAAAAGGTTTGATTAATGAAACATATAAACTTTTGGGGGGACGTGTTTATGATTTTTCGGAAAATAAAACAATGTGTCCTATGTTCTATAATTTAACAAATTGTAAAATTCATAGGAACTTAAAATGGTAGAAATTAAGCAACTACAAAGAAAGTCGAGATTTTTTGGATGATTACTGAAATTACGTAGGGAAATCAGATATGATGCTGCATGTACATGACGTAAAAAGGGGTGACTAAATTAAAAAGGATGTGGTAACTAGTTATGAGGAGAAGATAATTCATAAAAAATCAAATTAACAATCCAGGATTAATAAATAAAATTATTATATGTAATGAAATATATATCTTTAAAAAAATATTAAAACAGTTAAATCTAACGTATTATATTACAAATAAACACAATGTATACTAAATTTTGTGTGCTTTAAATAATTTCCAAAAGATATTTGAGACTAACACTAGAAATCTGGTTTGTTTCGTCCCTTAAACTTCACGGATCCTTTAAACTGCGCAATAGCTTCTCAAGTATTATTCTATTCCACTTATTAGTAAAATAGCATAATTTGTAAATCACGCATCGTACAATTATTAGTATGAAAATTGTATTTTTTCCAGCAGTTTTAAAGATTTAGGCAGTGTACAATTATAATTCGTTATACACATCGCTTGCTATCAAATGAACAATTTTTAATGAAAAAGGAAATTTCTTGATATCTACTTCGAAATTATTTTTATCTGACATTTCTTCAAGTCTAAATATACCTAGTACTACACTAAAGACTTATATAACAGATAGCAATAATACTGAAAAAAAAATGGCAGGAGAGAGAGAATGTTCATATATTTTCAAAGTGAAAGTTCATATGTATATTCAAAACAGGTAAAAGTGTAGAAATTCGTTAACGAAATATGGAACAATATCAAACTTCTTATTTCGTAACATCTCGCTTAAAAATGTAACTTTGTCATTCGTTGTTTTTTATTTTTTCATATTTTGGGATCAATTTATAACAATTTATTTTTGTTACAAAATCTTAGAATTTTTAAATACACAAAAATCTAAATAAAAACATTCGAATAATTAGTCCATCACTCCAACAGAAGAAAGATATTTACAATGTTAGTTCAAAGATTAATAATACAGTCTGAAATACATTGCCTAAATGAACAATCCTTTTTTTCATAACAAGAATATTTATTGATGCTAGCATAGAGAGCATTACATACTGGTAGATTTAGACCGGCTTCCGGCCACCAAAACTGAAGCGAGAGACCATATGAAGATTACAGCAGAGGTGAGAAGAGAGGAGAGCATAAGAGCCAGAAATTTTATTGTGTAAAGTTATACAGCAGGGATCTTTCAAAATAAACGTCATATAACAAGTGGTATAGGATTAGGGATTCTGGGGTAATATCATAATAGACAAGGAGTCTAATAGGGATTGTTTTGACAGATTTATGATCGCGGGAACGCGAATTTAACCAATTTTATGAGAGCGTGATCTAATAAATAAAAGGATAATTTGGAAGGAGATGAAGAAATAAGAATTAACTCTTTACATTTTAATTAGAGAATGGGATAAAATATATAATTAAATTATTATTATGAGAAATTATTGAATTAAAGTTAAATCACTACACACACACACACACACATATATATATATATATGTGTGTGTGTGTGTGTGTGTATGTGTGTGTGGTGTCCTTGTCTGTGTTTGGTCGGTGTGTAACCAGAGTTGGATTAGCCTCTTGGTCTGGACACTAGCTAATAATTAGCACCCCAGGCCCAAAGGCCACAGAAACGGTGATGGGCACCCCACCATGCGTGCATATATATATATATATATATATATACATCAAATGTATTTTAAACTAACTTCATCTTTAGGTTATAATATATAGGTCTATTCAAAATGAATCATCCGACATCAAAGTTCCATATTTTCAAAATAAAAGTTCCAGTATGATGAGTAATACATGAATACAAAGTAATACTTTGGAAGTTTTTTATTGTGAAAGATGTCCTTCATATGTTCTCCGTAAAGCTATTTCACGAAAGCTGTTTTAGAAGTTTTAACTGAGCTATCTTATTGTTAGATCGGTCGCATCGGACCAGGTGACTTGATATTACGCAACTGGCCAACTAAGTCAGCTATTATGACCCTATGATATTTCTTCTTTTGGAAGCTTGTAAAAGATAAAGTGTAGACGTATCATTACCCACGAATTCATTTGAATTTAAACTACAGATTTCTGCTGCTGTACAATCAATTACCACTGACACTTTACAACGTGTTTGGTAGGAATTTACATATCGAATTGACATTGTACATCGAAATAAAAGAAGTTTTACTGAACACTTGAGAAAAACTTCTACATTTTCCCTTTTAATTCCTGTATTTATTATTATTCTGTCGTTTATTTATTAAAGAATAGGATTTTGAAATCGGATGAATCATTTCGAATAATCCTGTGTATTATACCCATGTAGCGTTGCAACATTTTTATAGTTATATTTAAATAATGTGTCAAAATAATAATATTTTCGAATTATATGCCATTGTTTTAATAATTATTTTACTTCTTAATCATCTTTATAAATTTTGCGAAACCTTGAAAATATACGCATAAAAGTACTTTTTGAATATAAATATGGGTACTTTATGAATAAAACTATTTAAAACGAATATATGAGATTTTTTTTCTTAAATTTCTATTGTTATTTTAAATGCATTTTTAAATGTTCTCTTTCCCTTCCCTATTCATTTTGGCAAGAAGGAAGAGTCGCGAAAATTTCAGTTGTACATGGCCATTGAAAACTCTAGTTTCTCTTCTTTTGTGGGATGGTTTTTCGAAATCTTACGTGTGGAAGTTAGAAGAGAGGGGTACCTATTCAGGTGTCGTCCTCGTCAGTTGATTGAGATTCAAAATTACGAGGCCCGTCGCTAATAGCCCTCTCTTGTTACTTCAAGTGTGATATTAATAAAAAGTACCTAAGCTTGAAATCTTATGTAGACAGTGCCCTTCCTCTTGTTTTGAAGGTCAAATGTGCTAACTTTTATCAAGACGGTAAAAACTGCAGATTTGTTTGAATTATATACAAGCACACCTACTCTTCATAAATATATAGAGAATTTAAATAAATTTTGCCAAAAAGGACTAAAATTAAGGATCAAGACTGAAGTTTGTATAGAGTTCATGATCTAGAAAATTAACGACTGCAGAAACATCTGTGTTTCATACAGGTTACAATGTAATGCAAGTTACCTTGAGTGACGCGGACGAGAAATACATAAAAACTGGATACCTTTCCTAATCAAAGCATCAATTAAAGATGAAAACCACGTGATATAGGAGGAGCTGAAGAAGCAAATTCTTTGTGCACGTGAAACATGTCTGACGAACTTCCTGCAAACAATAAAATTGCTTTGAATTAAGGAATGGTAATCTTAAAACCTACCTTCGGATATAGCGGTGAATCACAAAGTTTTGCTTTGAATATAAGTTATTGGCTATATTTAATATGAATAAACTTAATTCGATGATAATAATGTAAGAATAAGTATGTAATAATGCTGACAATGTTTTATATTATTTTCTTGGGTTAATTGTGACTTCAACATGCTTCAAATTTTATATTTTTTGATTTTGCTGTTAAGATATATATGGTTCTTTGCTGATTCCATAGATGTATTATTTAGGAGAATTCGATGAATAAAACGCTAGAATATAAAATCCTAAAATTGTAAGCAAACGGACAAGCTATATAGAGAAACGTATCTGCATTTGCGGTTTTCTCAAATTATGGTTTTTCAGGATTCTGGTACATTCTCCTCAAAATCTATTTTATCCTTTCCGTTAATATTTTCTGCATTATTAAATGAGTTTTCTTACAGTACAATAAACGTATTTTTTCTGATAAACATTCATGAATTTTACGATATGCACTATTTTATTCTAAAAGTTAAGGGGGAAATTTGAATCATAAAATTTAAATTCAAATTTTGAAATTATAATTATTTTCTGTGTACAGAATGTTTATTTTATAAGTTATCTGATTTTTTTTAAAGTTACAGATGCAGTGGATTTTATACAGGATGTAAATAAAGTTAAGTACACAGTTTGAGAATGTAAATACAGCTAATGATTATTAATTGCTCATATACAATTATTTATAATTGTGATTTTCGTTACATTAACAGTCTCATAAGTTTACATGTAACTCAATGTATATTGAAATATGATTTCCATTGCTTTTAATTTTAAAAAAAGTGAGGATTATTAAATAAGATAATTTTTCCATGTCGAAGAGTTCTTAGTTATCTTAAAGTCATTCCACCAAATATTAATCAATTTTAATTTTTACTTTGTACTCAGTATCATTCAAATCATTTAGTTAACAAGATTAAACATTTGATTACATTTCTGTTTTTTAAATGGAAAGGGTTCAATAAATCGCAATTATTGCACTGAATAGAAATCGCTAGATTATCTTTTATGGATATTTTATATTTTCCTTAAAAATTATTATGCTGTGAAATACTGTTAACGAATTATTGTTTAGTTTCGCATAAATTGACATGCAATTCCTTTTATTGTTATTTGATTGCATTTTAACTTTAACTATAAAAGGCTGTTACTAAGAGAGTTTGAAATTTCAACTGAATTTGTTGTAATTGATTGAAAAATAGTTTAAGTAAGAATTTAGAGCTCTAATGATATTTTTTTTTAAAAAAAATTTGAAATATTAGTGTAAAATAAAGATGTGTCGTTGAATAATTACTGCATTGGTTAGAATTGCTTATTAAGCTCATCACATAATGCATTTGTTGAATTTCTGCACAATTATAAAAATAATAGCTATAAAATTAATCAATATACAAACTATATTCATAAATTACAAATATAAGAAACATTAAAATGCATTCCTTACTGTACTTTGGTCTACTCTAGGACCGTGATTGTGATAGCGTGATAAACAAAATGTTGGATGCGGAGTCTTTTCATTTCTGTAACAATGGAAATATTTCAGATGTCTCGTAATTAAAAACAGATTTATTTCTTTCTTTTCTTCGCAAAATCCATTAATATTTTGTCTTTTTAGACAATGTATGTAGTCCGTAAGAAGGTTATGAATCAAGAAGGAACAACAGAGCATTTGCGGAATTTGAAAAACAAAAAAAGCAGTCAATTTTAGAAAGACACTTTGAAAACATGATATTCATGCATCGAAACACAAATATATCTATTAAACATAAAGATGAAATATTTTCAAAATTGCTACATCTAATATATTATTTTCAAAGTAATAGGAATATAAAAGAGAATAAGATATTAATGTTTCACATTGGTACAGTTTTCTTCATTTCATATTCATAACAAGTAAAAATTACTTGTACATGCTCATACAAACGATTGAGAGTATATAAAATTCCATATTTTGTATTTAAATAAAAATAAAAACATCATTGAGGATTTTGAATATTATTACTGGGTATTTTAACTAAATGATAGTAATAAATAGTAGTTATTATGTGTGTAATAAAAATATTCATTAAATGTTCATTTGTTGTGATTTTTAATATTACAACGTCTACATATCTTTATTATAAGCAAAAAATACGAATCCTAAATCTCAGCAAAAACAAGTAATGCGGAGAACCACGAATTTAAATATCAGTTTATAGATGAAAAATGAATTTCCAATAATGAATGAAGCCTTACGAAGCATTTAATATTTATTTAATTTTGTTTTTCAAGGAAAAACTATGCTCATAATTCAATTATTTGTGCTCATGTTTTAAAGAAACATTTAAGCTTATTGATATGGAATTTACGTAAGGAATGGTGGTGTCAATAACTGCCTTAATGGATATAAGATGCAAATTAGCAATTCCGGTATGGCACGGACAGATTGTGAAAAACTCATTTCATTCACTTACGTGCAATTCCTTTTTCTGTGTACGTGACTATTTCTAATCATGCGTATCTTAATAGTTATTATTAAATACATAATTCATGACAATTATAAATAATCTTATTATAGCTTGGTTTACAATAATCTTTCACAATAAATAGAAACTAAGACTGCGTTACTATCTAGTGAAACAATCTCAAAAACTAATAGACATACTGAATAATCATAACGCATTTTTGCAGAAAAAGTAATGTACATTTATAAAAATTAAAATTACCAACAACCTCTTAAAATTGAATTACATTTTAATTAGATTTTAAAAAGTGTAAAGAAAATATAATTCGATTGCCAAAAATGGAACGAAAATTCCTATTAGAGTATCAAAAATTTAGGAAACTCCATATAAGGGAAATCATCAAGTCATAAATTAAAAGGATGATAAATACAAAAATTTCGCTTACTTTTTTAATTAATTTAAATTCAAAATTAACTATGGCGTTGTTGTAAAAGTTTTAGTGATTAATCTCGAAGAGAGAGTAAGAACAATAATTATGACAATAACGCCTCTAAGAGATGGAAACATGAAAAGTGGAAAGTTTAAACTGGATAGAGGATCATAAAAATGGATAAATACTTTTATATTCGGTACGCCGTACTCCAGTGTAAATGTATACTACACATCAGTGTCCTATTAGTATTAGAGTGAGAGTAACAGAGAAGCAGGCAAACACACATTACAACCTGAGAGTTAACATCAATGGTTTAAAAAAAATCCTTTCTGGAATAAATTTTTTTTTTTTTAATTTTTTTTTCGGATCTTCAAAAGTGTTTTAGTTTTTTATAATCTGACAAATATATGAATTCATTTCTCTGTGTCTTATTTAAATTAAAAATTTTCATTTATTAAATTACTTTTAGTTTAACTGGTGATTGTTTTTATAAAGTACTATTAAAGTTTTGGTTTCGTTATCTACCCGCATTCTGCGACATACACACACAAACCAGATACATACAATTCTGGAAAAATAATTTTAAAATGTATAAATCCCAAATTGGATGAATATACTTCGAAAATTATAGATCAGATTTAATATAAAAACATTAAACTAAGAAAATTAGGTTAACCCTTATTTTTATTCGTCACATTATTTATCATGTAAATTAGATAGAGCAATCCAATTCTCCAATTTTTCTGAATAACTACTACTGGAGTTGCATTTTTAATTGAGGTATCGATATCTATCAATTTTAAATTCGCACGAATTTAAGCGTCAGCTGTATCATTCGCTTCAGATTGGTACGAAGGTGACTAATAATTTCAACAACAATAACACTTATCGGAACATCATATTTGCAGCATAAGAGTACCATCATCTTATGCGCTGACAACAGAACCAGTTATCTCTTCACATAAAAAGAGAAATAACCCAAGAAATCTCAAGAACAGCATTCAAGCACATTTCAATTATACATACCGTTAAAAAAGGATTTCACAAAAGAAATTTGAAAGGATTGTGAAGCATGCAGTGACTCGGGGATGTTGATTTAGGTCAAGGCATTCCGAAAGCAAAATCTCGTTTGGCCGCATTATCTTGATATGCGCGATTCTGGAAAATTCGTAAACTCGTTAAAAACTTATGCATGGGTTTCGGGATTAATTCATTGTGGGGTTCATGGTTGAAAGAAATTATCATCTTCCTAATTCATGGTCAAGCAAGGATAAGACTAAGGAAATCAGAATTGTTAATCGACCACACAGAGAAGTCGACTGCGATTTGCATCGATATGTAATTGACTTTCCTGAGACTGTAAATTGAAAGGTGGAACAATAAGCCTCATCAAATGAATGAGCCTTAAAGGACATTTTTGCATGATTTACAAAGCCTGAATAAATTACTTCAAATCTTTGAATTGAATTCAGAAACCTATTAAAAAGAAAAAAATAATAATAAAATAAAACTTTAAAGAGGAAACACATTACAGCTACCTTCAGACCACATTTGAATTCTTGTTCTCTTATATTTTTTTTTCTTTTATATATTCTTTTACCATATTCTAAAATAAATAGATAATAAAGCTCCTTTTGTAATAATTTAACGAATTTTCAATTATTTTGATCCATTTTATTGTGATTTATAATTACATGACAAAATTATTCTTTTACTCCAGATCTTCATATTGAGACCTTAATTGTATGATATGTATTATTTTGATGAATTATCTCATCAAATAAAATCTATCAAACTCTATCAGCAACATTCATTTGAATAGAAAATTTTGAGCAATATATACAATCAATCTTTTCCTTAAAAATTGAAAATTTATATTGTTTTGCTTTCCTTTAATATATTTTAGTTATAAAAGCTTTACTATTCAAAGTAACTTTTAAACTCGCTAATGAATTTCTGAAGATTAAATCATATAGAAGATCGATATATAGCTAAGATATGCCAATATTTTTAACTGACTCAATTGTCAATTATGGTTTTCAACAAAATAATTTAAAAACTAACATCTGAATAATATAATAAGTCACAGTAAGGAAGGAAGTTTTCTTCAACAGATATTTAAAGTAAATTAAGAAAAAAAAATGTTCTTTGACCTTTACATTGTTTATTCATCTCGATCAGTGATTGATTATCAGATCAACTGTCAGATAAAATGAATGAACATTTTAATGTACTACTTTACTTTCTTGAACGACCATTTCTGTTGACGACATGCTGTTTCCATACGAAATAAATTATCTGAACTTGATTATAAATTTCTGATTAAGCTCTTCGTTCAAATTTAAAAATCGGAGTCTACAAAATTTACAATCAAGAACAATATAAACAGATTATCCTTTTAAAAATAATTAGTTGTAAGGAAGGTTGAATTCAAATGTGTTACACATTCATTAATATTCTTTACTTTCGAAGTAATTTATGAAGAAAAAAATCATTGAATTTAAAATATTTTCTGATTACCTGAGGGTTGCTTTTTTTAATATTTCAATGAATGACTTTTTTTTGTAATATATATTACATGCAACTATGTTTACTCTAAGTATTGTTAAAAAATACAAATATAAGACAATAGATTTAAGTAGCAAAACAGTAGTAGTTCTATTATTGTCAGTATCGCTGATTTTTATTATATAGAGAGTATTCTTAAAGTATATAGTAATTTTTGACAAAATCCTTGCTGCTAATTTTTATAAATAAATATCAATTATTGCAAGTGTGAACAACTGCAATAATTTTTTTCTGGTATTATGGTTAGTCATTAATTCAATTTTTTTTAAAAAAAAAACTTTTCGGTCTGTGATTTAATAATTAGGGTATCAGTGAGGTCTTTCATAATAAAAAAAGAAAAATTTTAGCCAGTGTACTAATATCTATAATGTCCAAAGCAAATAACACAAGTCTTTTTCATACTCACACTTACTAATTTCCTGAATTTAGCAATTCTAATATTATTCTCCTTAATAATCCTTTTGTACAAACAAAGGGCAATAGTCCTTGAACTTTTATTTACGTTCAATCTAATTATGAGTACATGTTTTTTCCTTACATTTCTATCCTCATGAAACAAATTGATAAATTTTTAACGTAATTTTTTTGTATTACTACAATAATAACTTTAAGAAAGAATAATCTTAATTTGTTTATTTCTTAACTTTATATTTAACCAAATAAAGGTTGAATATATTTTTCGTAATTATCTCTTTATTTCAACAATAATTAGTATACCTTTTTCTCAAAAAGCTTCCTTATAAATATAAGTATTACAAGCATATAAAAATGGTAATCTGAATTAATATAACTGATGCTTTTTCTCACATTTTTAAATTAAAACTTACTCAAAAATTAAAATTAATCTTGTCAATTCCTTACATTTCTTTATATGCAATAAGAAATACTAAAATTAGAATTATAATGCTTGAATTGATTTAAAAAAAAGAATTATAGATCAAATAGCAGATAGAATGGCTTAGACTGTGGCTGTTGTCAGTAGCATTGATCTCTACAGTACAGTGATTATTTGATTTATTAGGCTTAGCATTCTCTAGATATGTTTTAAAATTCTGTTTTCAAACATCAAAATGAGTTACTTCACATTCTTCTCTTTTCTTTTTATTGAATTATGAAGGTCAATGCATCAAAAGAAAATATGCTTAATCTTATAAATTGATGTTTTTAGAGCTGTTTGTTCAAGATGCTTTTATATCTTATCATTGGCAGAAAAATGTCGAAGAAAATTTTTTTGCCGTGTTTATGAACTTTGCTCTAAAGATATAGGCTAAATCTATTTGATCAAATGCTAACAAACGAGGAAGTGCGTGACATTGTGAATATAAAATTATTTTCATAATGCATGTTTAGCGTATTTTTATCTTTTCTCACAATTAAGTCAATTTAACATTTTAATTAAAGATAAAAGAATGGTATGATGTTAATAATTTATTGTAAACGAAAGATAATCAGCGTTCTGTTAACAAACCTTAATTAAGATATTATCTTCGTGGTCATACATCTGGTAGGTGAAGAAATACTCATTTCCAATAAAAAGAGCTTTGTGAGCGGGCTTCATATCAGGGTTTTTGAAAGGAAAAAAAATTCATTTGTTTTTTGAAATATTTTAAGAATATAATTTACAGTAAATATGTAGAAAATAGTGTAAAAAAGATTTACTTGTTTAGTTTCGGTTGACAGAGAATTACATATATAGTTTATTCTACGAGGGGGTATCGTAAAGTCTTAATGTTTAGTAAGAAATAGCCCAGATATATAGATAAAATTTATTTTGAATATTTATTGATCATTATGGACATAATGCTTTAAATTAAAGCTATTAATGTTGATTCGTTTGGTTTCAAGAAACCATAGATTAAAGTAATCTACAGTACGATAAAGCTCTTCTTATTATTATTCTCGTGTATCATAAAGTTTTAATGATTACTGAAAATAATAGAGATAAAAAATAAATTTATATTTGCTATTCTTAAGATTATTCTGCACAGTCATCACACAGAGTTACATATTTCTCCTGACATTTCTTAAACTTTTGAAGGCCGTCATTGTAGAATTCAACAGATTAAACTTTCCCCGTACTAAAGGTAACTTCATTCTACGACTTCCAGAAACCAAGAAAATCAACATTATGTACATAAGAACTAATTCATATGCAAAATAAATTATGTTCAGGTAACTCGGTTATTTCTCAGAAATAATTAAAACTTTACGATATCCCATCGTATTATTAGCATGAAAGCTATATGAAAACAATATTTTTTTTGTCTATTGTAAAAGAAGCAACTGTAAACTAACCTGACACATTAATTTTTATAAAAATTCTGAATTTAAAAGAACACAAATTTAGAAAATATTGTCCAATTCTCTGATTTGAAAAGTTAAATTACCCAAAGCCCTTAGAAGCCTAAATTACCTGAAGAATATGACATAAATGAATATGAATTTTCTCATGATAAATACCAGTTGAATTATTACCCAATAATAAAATGGAAATTGAAAAATTTGATATCTAAAGTGGATTACAAAAATAAATTAAACTAAGTTTTCACATCTGTACAAGATGAAATTGAAATTAATTCTAAAGCTTTTTTTGTGAACTAAAAATATATTATTTCATTCGAATCCTTTAATAAGGAGGAAAAAAACACTCATTTTTTTTCACATTACTTGAAACAATTCGTTTGTCCCTGGAAGAAATTTCTCACAAGTAAATATTATTTTTATCACGACCATTATAATGCGTAAAAAAATATACCGAAACTTTAATTAACAATATTATTATCAGTTACAGTGTTTTAGGCATTTTAAACACAAACTTATTTTACTAATAAGTATACAATACATAACGCATGGAACACGACATATAACTGTATATTTTATTATTATTTATTTTTATTTATGGTTAATCAGTTTGATTCTATTTATACAATATTTACATTTGACAAATGTGCTCAAAAGAAGACCATAAAAAAGCTCGTTTTATATGGTTTTCTAAAATTCTTTCATTGAGATAATGCTTAAAAACAAAGATAACTCAAAATGCTCTCAGATTAAAAAGAAATTAAAAGTTTTCAATTGCTAAAAATGCTATCCGTGTCTCTAGGCGTAAAAGTAAATTTATTTTACTGGACTTTTTTAAATTGATGATAAAATCATTCATCTATGACAGTTGAATACGATACGTATAATTTTCCCATTTATCAAATTTATACATGTTCTTACAACAGTTAAATAACGATTTCTTTGGAAGTTATTGTCATAAGTGGTAACTGAAACTTTAGATCAAATCTGATTTTTTTCTCAGAGAATTTCACAAACTCTTATTATAGTAAAATATGAAATTATTGCTAGACTATTCGATTTTCTTTTTGAAGAAATTCTCATAGGTTACATTAAAATTTTTATTTGCTTATATTCTTCATAAAATTAACTCACACACAATTCTTATGATTAATATTGCTAAAAAAATGTTAAGTAAAACATATTGTCAAATGATTATTTTTTTTAAAAAATTCCTTTAAACCGCAAAAATTTATGTTTTGAATGTTTTTTGGTCATTATATTTTATACCCATTATATCAAATAAAAATATTTAATGATTGCACAGATAAAAACCAGTCATATTTTTAATTTTATATTTCTTTTAAATAAATATCCCCCCTTTATACCACTATAAATTTAGTTACATCAACGTAGATATATTTGCAGTGCAAATATTAAATATTTTCGAAAATGAATCTATTGACAAATTTCTTAACACTTCAACTGTTTTGATACATTAAAATGATAATTCATACACGGCAAGCGCGATTAAGCTGTCTTCCATACTTTATTTCCGAGCAACTGTTATCTTAACCATGAATAAATAAAGCAATTGAAATGGATGAAACTAAGACGTTTTGTAAGTATGTATTTAAAAAGATAAAGTAAATGCTTGTAAAGTGAAATTCTTTTATAAAGGATGATAACAGAGGTAAATTATTGAGCACTTAGATGGCAAGTGACATACACCTGTTTGAAAGAAAACGTCTGCGGAGATGAGAAATCCTTAACCATTTGTTTAGAACCACCTTGAATTAACATTTTAACCACTTTCTGAAGAACGAAAAACATTTTGTGAGGTTAAATCTCCAAGGGTATCAACTGCTTTCTTTTGGCAACTAAAAAGAAAGGAAGAAACTAGACGGAGAAAAATGTTTTGAAGATACCAAAGAATGTTGATTTCAATCAAGGCGTCTTATTTAGTGTTTCGTATAGAAAATAACTAGCTTATTTTTTTTATAGGAAGCGACAAATGGGTTTAAAAATTCCTGACTTCATTTTCAATGCGTGATTCATCAATTCACTCTTTACTTGAATAGAAATTCGGAAAAAAAGGAAATTTGCATTTGAGAAACACTTATTTCATTTGGATAGTAAAATTAGAATTGTTCCTTTTTGTTTTACAAACTTTAATATGAAAATAATTTTTCAAATATAACAGGACAAAATAGAGGTACTTAATAAAATATCATTTTAGAAGCTATACACCCAATTTTTCGTACTTCATATTTAAAACTGATATAGTTTTATTTTAAAGTCTTTTATTTTTCTTTTGGAGTTATCTAATATTGAAAAAGATCAAAACTCCTTCTTAATATTGCCTGGGAAAAATAGCTTTGTACTCTGTACATAGGCAATCTTTGATAGTACAATGATCATTGTAAACATACAAAAATATACATTTTCTTTAATTACAGCGATCAACTTAAGGGGAAGAAACTCTCTTGTAATTTTATAATCAATAAACAATTATAGTAATCAATATAATTTTATTAACCAATCGATTTTTTCGAAATAATGATTTATTCTTCCTTCATATATTTTTGTCTCAAATCATGCTCAATTTTTATATTTATTTATTTATTTAAATTTTATTCTCAACATTATGTATTTACATTATATATATTTAAATATATATATTACAACACTGGATATTAATTTTCTCTAAATGTTCATATTTTTAAGCCTAATAAAAATTCAATAACACATGATAAATATAAAAGAATTAAAATTTGAATACAGGTTGATATTTTTCAAGCGCATCAGAAAGAAAATAACCAAATGACAAGTACACACCTTTGAAAAAAATGAATCACGATTTTTTTCCTGATATACTCTCTTTTTCAATACACTTTCCGTGCTAATGCGACCTTGAATCAAAAGCTTTTCGCGGTCAAAGAATTTTCAAGGAGATTCGATAATCATACCTGTCAATCAAATTCCTCTTTGGAATTTAATTTTAATTATTTTTCTTTCCCTATACGAATGTTATAGGGAAACTTCAATCGGATTGACATTCGAAGAGTTTTATGAAAACACCTTATTCGTTTTATTTCTCCATACCAGATTTAAGATGAGCATATTAGAGAGCTTTGTTCCCACAAATCTTTCGGCCAAAGTATTAATGAGTTTAGATGCTAAATATGGACATCATATTTCAGGATTACTTACTACATGTCATTAAGGATTATAAAACTCTGCTGATCTTTAGTTATTCTTAATGCAATGTCCAAGATGAGTTCGGGATTATTTTTTTTCATACTTCAAAACCGTTTTAAAATAAATCACACTTATTTCCCCATTTCTACTACATTTTACAAAAGAAATTATGGATTAAATATTTTACCGCACTATGTTTAGTATTTATGATATCTAATACCGATAACATTCAAAATTATTTAACATTTATGCTATTTAGTGAACGTCAAAATGATTCGAAGCATTCATTAGATTATGTGATTCTTATCCGTGTAAACTTTTGAGGTTTTAACTTTTGCAAATTAGATAAAATATCCTTCATCATATTTAAACTTACTTTAAAACGCATTCTAATCTCATCAAATATTTATCAGTCAAAGAGTCTTATACATGAAAATCTTTTCTAACGAAATAAAAAAAAACCTGACATTTTATAAAACAGGATGTGAAATTCTAATGAAAATATATCACTTATTATAAAAGAAAGACGAGGATGAGAAAATTTACCATAAAATTAAATATTACTAACTGATAGAATGTATGGCACATATTAGGAAGTGATCCATATTTTATGCTGATGATATTAAAAGAAGTTTGAGCATTATTTAATATTTATCATTTCATACAAAGATGTATGTTACGATTATGTATGCTATTAATTTTATTTGTTTGGTTTCAGGAAGCCGTAGACTGAAGTAACCTGCAATATGGGTAAAATAGACTTCAGTCTGCCGAATTCTATAATGATGGCCTACAAAAGGTCAAGAAACGCCGGGGGGAAAGTATAAAAATATTTCCCTGGATGGTGACTGTGCAAAAAAGTCTTAAAAATAAAAAAAAGTTAAACTTTTATCTTTATTATTTATATATTAACAATAATCAAACCTGTACGATTCTCCAAAATAATAATTAAAATTTTACGATACGGATTCCTTCAATCTACAAATTCTTGAAACCAAACATTAATACCTATAATTTGCAGCAGTATGTACATGGGAATCAGTTATTATGCAGAAATTTTTTTTTCCAGATATCCCAGTTATTTCTTAATAATAATCAAAACTATATGATACCCTCTTTTAACATACATCTTTGAAATGATGTAAATCTTAAATAATTTCCACAATACTTCTAATACCATCAAATAAAAATTGGACTACTTCCTAAAATGTGTTATGCATTGTAACAATTAGAAGATTTAATTTTAAGGTATATTTTTCTCATTCTCGTCTTTCTTTTATAGTAAGAGACATATTTTCATCTGAGCTTCACATCTTGTTTTATGAAATGTCATTTTTTTTTATTCCATAAGAAAAGCTTTGTATGAATAAGACTCTTTGATAAAAATTTGACGATTAGAGTACATTTCAAAAGAAGTTTAAATATGATGAAGGATATTTAATTTAATTTACAAAAGTTAAGGCCTCAAAATTATACACGAATTAACTATTCTATAATCTAAAGAATGCTCCAAACCCTTTTGCCATTTATTAAATATTTCGCCATTTATTAATCATTTTGGTTATTTCTTAGTCACAATTAAAGTTTTAGGATATCCACTCATATATTTAAAAGATAGTCCAAGCCATGAAAGGAGTTTATAGATAGAGAATAAATAATGCCTATAATATCTAGTTTGCCAAATAATAGTTATTACTTATTCTATAATAAATGCTATGTGGACAAAAATGACTTATGACTAAATGAAACGTGGAATTTATTTATAAATGTTTAAATTAAAGCTTCGTTTATTTACAATTTGGACAACATTCAAATTTTGCAAAATATTTAAATTTAAACGGCATAAAATTCATAGCATAATTTAACAAATTTTCGTGTTTTCTCTTGAACATGCAAAATTCTGTTTCAATGATTAAATTCTGTTCAAAAAATGTATCGTAGACTTGGTTCATTAATATTATCAAATGTAGTCTAAATCTGATCTTATATGACTTTGCAAGAGACCAATACTTGTCACTAGCATACTTTTGTTTATCTGAATCCTTAATCTTTTCCATTTAACTTTCCATTAACGTTAGCATTAAGAATATTACAAAAGGATAAATAAAGTTTTAATACACTCAAATTAATCGAATTCCATGTACCTTTTACGATTAAATAATTCTGAATTTTATATTATTGTAACAAGATACACCATATGAATTGAATTACGTATGATAACCGTTGCATCACACATGAGTTGCAAGGTTTAATCAAGCGATGAGTCAGTCATTCTCTTTTTACAATCAATGCAAGCACAGATGGACTCGAACTTTACATATCTACTGTACATCATCATAAATAGAATTCTCTTATCAGAAATCAAATACTGTTTCTGAAAGATGAGTTTTCTTAAATAAGTGTGTAATTTCATCAGGAGAGTTTTTCTTTCATATTTTCTATTACTTTGCGTTAAAAATTTTCAAACATTTTTCATTCATTGGTATTTTTTATCTCACGATGCATGCAAATTTAAGAAACATACCAGTAAGTTACATCGCATCTAAAAAGGGTATGCGTTAAATCAGACCGGGCCAACCAGTTGGTTGCATGTGGCCCATTCAATGACAACCTGTGAGTCGTGGAGTTTTGTAATCTCGACACAAATTTAGAATTTTTTAGTACAAAAAAATACCAAAGAACATTCCACCATAAGTAATTTTTATCATATCCCAATAATAGGGAAGTTCTCAGTACATTGACTCAAATATCGTCCCAATTTTTCTTCTACATTCTCGTTCAGAAACAATTAAGAAGCTGAGATTATTTTAAAAAGCGAGCGGACCATCTTGTGTGGGTGGGCAATACACATTTTGTAAATTTAAATAGCAAACCTACTGAGGAGCGCGGATGAGCAGTATTAGATGCGGATAGGGAATGCGACGAGCGAATGACGCAAAATAGAAGCAGCCAGTTTATCTGCAGCAAAACAAATATATATTAGAAACAGAAGCGTATAGTTTCAGACAGAATGATTGTTCAGTGTCTTTACATCGATAATAATTTAGCACCAGCGTTGTATTGCAATTTCAGGACAGTTTTGTTTTTTAAAAATTATGTTTCATACACATACATTCATTAAAATATAATTTTCCTTAATACATTTAATTCAATAAAATATAATTTTCCTTAATACATTTAATTGAATGAAATATAATTTTCCTTAATACATTTAATTCAATAAAATAAAATTTCCCTTAATACATTTAATTTAATAAAATATAATTTTTTCCTTAGTTTATTGCAGAAAGTTTTTGATTTCTCTAATGCTGTAAGAAAGAATCAAACTTGACTCGAGAGGTGAAAGTAGTAGTAGTTTTTAACGCGAGAATTTGTATTGGCGTTATAAGAAATTAAAAATTAAACATGTAAGAAATATCGAACTAATCACACTCGCGCTCACCACACTCCACATACACATACATGCACACACACATACACACACACACACACACATATATATATATATATGTGTGTGTGTGTGTGTGTGTGTGTGTGTGTGTGTGTGTGTGTGTGTGTGTGTGTGTGTGTGTGTGTGTGTGTGTGTGTACACACACACACATATATATATATATATTTCAGTTCCTCGTGAAATGAAAGTATGACTATAAGTAAAACCTTCAAATTACTAATTGAAGTACAAATATCTCTTATTATGTGATGGAAGATATATTTACATTTTATAATTATTTTATTATTCTTTTACTCTTTGATAATTTCCTAGACAATTGCTTAAGAAATCTTAATGTTTGCACTCGCAATTATTAATAAAGCTGTTGTAATAATTTTAAACAAAGCAATCGAAATATCGCGAAATTAATATTATGGAACAGATTACTATTATTATGGAATAAGAGAGTATTTCATATTATTGTACACAACCTTTTAATAACCCAATTACATTAAACCGGTAAAGATCACAATTCAATTGAGGAAAATAATTTTCTTTTCAGCCTTTAATTTATATCTGATAATTTTACCCTCAATACCGTACTAAAAGGAATCAAATCCTTAAACTTTTGAAAATTTAACAATAAATATTGTATTTTTCGAACGAGATATATACAAAAATATAGCAAATATCAAAATACAAGTAATGAATGTATCAAATTTCCGTATGTTTTAGGATTATTTGTTCATCATAAAAGTAGGTTTCTGAAGAAATCACAGCACTTGTTACAACCCATGTACTTGATATCCAGCCTTAAAAGAATTATCATCTTTAACTGGCATCAAAAGTATGATAAATATTAATAGAACCTATACTTTTATTCGAGAGCGAGTATATACACGAGATGAATTAAAGAAAGTACTCATCGAAGATTGTAATCACAAAGATATCGATGTTTGTCGAAAACAGGTGTAAATATAGAAGGTTTATTTTATTACTTTTCTCGGAAATTGTCTATATATGAAATAGAACAAAATCTCCAGATTCTGATTCTCATTCTTCTATTTTTTTTTTACTCAGATGAGGACAGAGTATATTCCAGTACCGAGTACATGGTGTCTGATATTAGTGTCAAAGTTTCTGATAAGAGACGAGGGAATCTCTGAAAAAAAAGGAGACATGTATGCATGCATCATACAGTTTTTTGAAGCATTTATCTTCTCTATTTTCTTTTAAGTGAAATCCCACTAACCATGCATTCAATTTTACTTCCCATTAGGTTACATGTCCAATAAGAAGGAAGAATAACGCATTTTGTCACAGCCGCCATTGCCGTATGGATCGAACTTATTACTGAACACAGGGTACAGATTTTTTTCCGCCAACGGCATAAGTTTGTACAGATTTAACCTTCGCAAATTTCGAAAACATATGATTTCCTATATGAATCCATTAGATCCAGTTTGAATTTATTATATACACTAATAAAAAAAAAAAACACAAGAAAGCTTTCTAGTCCGATGAGCATAAAAAATTAAAGGTGATAGAAATATTATTTTTACAGAATAAAATGATTAAAATTTCCAGAAAATTGAATGATTTATTCAGAGATACGAGTTACAAACACCAGCTCAATACAAAAGCGACTCCACCCCTGGTCTGATGGAAGCCAACGACGGCCAGAATGATGTGCAGCACATGCACCGAACGCAGCTAGT
>BMAW01052645.1:586062-614162 GCA_019974015.1 Nephila pilipes | reverse complement strand
GTGTGTGTGTGTGTGTGTGTGTGTGTGTGTGTGTGTGTGTGTGTGTAAGGTGTGGCTGTTAAATAATGATAATGACGCTTCTGCAGAAGAAGTACTCATGCTCCAAACGCCAACGACCTACAGCTGTTTAGCGTTAAGACTTCTCTTTCTAATGCAGTGCCTCTCGTTTCTGTAAACAAATCTGTATACCTGTAACCTTTGTTTGCATTAGAGTTATTTTTTTGTTTCGCAGGAAAAATTATAAGTGAGCAACGAATTTCTGTGAAATTTTACATGAAACTTGGAAAAACCACCGCTGAAACTTATAATTTATTAAAAGAAGTGTATGGCAATGAATGTTTAGCGCATGTAAATGTTATTGAGTGGCATAAGCGTTTTTAAAATGGCCGAGAACACATTGGAGATTATTCATGCCAAGGTCGCCTTCCCACGTCAAAAACGAATGACAATATCGAAAAATTGGTAATTGGTTCGATCTGACCCTCAGTTAAGTATTCGTGTGATTGCTGAGACAGTCGGAATTGACAAAGAAACTTTATAGCAAATTTTTGAGCCAACCTATACCACATTATCTGTCAAGGGGTTTCTAGCCATGTACTGCATTCTAGTGTTAGACCACCCGCCCTACTCACCGGATCTTGAATCATGCGACTTCTATCTATTTCCGAAGGTGAAGTTTGTATTAAAAGGAACAATATTTGAGTCGTTGAAGCTGTGAAAGAGAAAGCGGCACGCTGCCTGAAGGAGCTGACAGAAGAAGACTTCCAGTACTGTTTCGAATAATGGAAGATTCGCAAGAAGCGGTGTAGAGGCAGAGGATGGGTGTATATTGAAAGTGATAATAAGTATATCTGCATGACATCAAAATAAAATGTTTTACAGCGTCAGTCTCTCTATTTAATAGCCATACCTCGTATATATTCCATGTCGTGAAAAGCCTAGTCTTGTACAATACATAAGAAAACTTAGAGGACATATTTGGTTTTTTTTGTTGTAGAATATGTGATATTGGAAGGAAAAGGTTCTGTATTTGCTTCAGTACGAAATAAGCCACGGTAGCCTAGTGATCATGGTAGCAAACTCGCGGCCGGCGTTTTCTTCGTGTCTTCGGTTTGAGCCTTGATGCCACAAAAAGATCTTACGTGTAGCCGGAGCTGATGCACGTTAAATCTGTTGTGGCTCAAAGTCTTCCCAATGGCGTAGTGTGAAAGTCGGGAGAGGGGGGGGGTGCTAGATCAGATGTCGTCCTGGTCACTTGACCGAGGCTCAAAATTATGAAGTCCGTCCCCAATATCCTTCCAGTTGCTTCTAGTGCGACTTTAATAAAACCAACCAGTACAAAATAATATGTTACTAAGTTAAGCAGATACCAACGTGTAAGGGTTCAATAACAACGTTGTCTGAATTAAACAGATAAATCCTTAAGACTTTTGACAAGTCTTTGTTCAAGAAAAAGACAAAAATGAGAAAAAGTTTAAATATATATTATTCACATACGTTTTTTAAAAAGTTCCCAAGGAAGGTTTTTTATGTGTTCCTTTTTGATACATTAATTTTTGAAGCAATTTTTCAAGGAAGATATGATATTCATTTTTGGGACTAGGAACACACAAATCAAAGAGTTCAAATGAATGTCATTCGCCATTTTTAATTTACTATGGAGTTTTATGATAAAACTTTTTCGAAATGTTTCCCTAAATATTTGCATACGTATGTGTCCCTAATGCAGGCCTGTCCAACTCAAAAGACTTTGCGGGCCGCTTTAAAAACGCATTTTATTCCTGCGGCCCATATATATATATATATATATATATATATATATATATATATATATGTGTGTAGTAGTATTATTATTATTGTGTGTGGTAGTAATGATATTGTGTGTGTGTGTGTGTGTGTGTGTGTGTGTGTGTGTGTGTGTGGTGTGTTTTGTGTGTGTGTGTGTGTGTGTGTGTGTGTGTGTGTGTGTGTGTGTGTGTGTGTGTGTGTGTGTGTGTGTGTGTGTGTGTGTGTGTGTGTGCTGCATAAAACATTACTCAGTGCTACAAATGTACTAAAATCTATATCACTATATTAATAAAAAATATCTAAAACAAAATTATAGTCAAAAAATGTGCTGATTGGGCTTATTTGGGGTAACACAATTCTAACTGCACTGAAGGGTTTTGATCGATTGATTGTTTATTAACTTCGTACTTAGAAGCAAAATAAGTGCTTATTGGCGACAGATCTCGCAATTTTTAAACTCGGTCAAATGACGAGGATGACTCCTAAGCTGGTACCTCCATCTCCAAATTTTCAAAACATGAAAATGGGAAGACTTGGGACCTCGACAAATGCATCAACCTTGCTACACAACGGGTCTTAGATGGTATCAGGACTTGAAACTACAGCCGTAAGCTTGCTAGTCAGTTTCCACATGGCTACCGCAGCCACTTGAGGTACAGGTATTATTGAGTGAATATAATGGTGGTGAGTACGGATCTCTCTCTCTCTCAAATATTAAAAACCTCTTATAAGTTGCACCATGAAAACTTAGAGAAACGATTTTATTGAATAGAAACCTATAATTTCTTATGTATCATAATATTACTGTTTCATTAGTATCGCACTAGAGCAATACAGAGGGCAACGGGAGACAGGCTTCGTAATTTCAAGCTTTATTCAATAATGACATCTCTACTGATGTTTCTTTCTCTCCACACCATACGTCTGAACCTCACTTCAATTTAATACACAGATCGTGCGAGACAGTATTAAAACTTTAAATTATGTCTTGATTTGAATAATAAAAAAATTTACGGAGAATAATTAGTATCAATTCCTTAATGAAAATTTCCAGAGTTTATACAAAATAAAACAATTTATTTTGAGTTTTTTTTAAATTCCTACTTCGTCAATTAACATACGGTAGAGACTTGTTTGATGACTGTTTATAGCTTTTCGGTTGAATGTTTCTGCCTGACACAAGATCTATTGACCACAACCAATACAAATAGTAATTTTGAGATACGGTCAGATGACGCGGTCACATTTGAGTCATGAATCTCATACATTTACCTCTAGATTCCAATTGCCTTAGTGGCCGTATATTGACTGGTTTCGACCACAGTAAGCAGACAAAATTCAAAATTACCAAGCGATTAATTGGTTCTAAATTATCAAGCGATTAATTGGTTCTAAATTATCAAGCGTATTAGTAGTGTTTATTGGACTTTCAGTCGAGAAAAATACGTAGCCTAATAATAAAATCCAAACCAAAATATTTTGAAAGCTTTGCATCATTTACATTCGTTACATAAAAATTTAAGGTTTTTGATTAAGCAAAAATAATAAAAAGAGTGATATATTTGTGTTGGTCACCAGAATTTACAAATTGGTACGTATTTTTTTGTTATATTACATGTTAAAAACTTCATTCATTTACCTCAATCTATCAATAGTTATACTTATATAAACCATACATTTCTGAAAATGAAAATTGAATTTTTCGTAGAAATTACTTACAAATCTAAGTTGAACCTTTATTAAATGTTACTTTACTTAAATTGGCTCTCAGATTTTAATAAAATAAGATAAATTGCCAAACTGATATGGAACTAATTAAATTTAGAAAAAAATTAATCTATGTTTAGAAATATTTATTTATTATAACTACAAAAAATAAAAATAATGTCTGAATAGATTAGGTTTATTTCTTTCAATAATTTTATTTCAACATAGTTATCGATTTGTTTTATTTATCTTATTAAAGTCTAAAACTCAAAAACTGTGTGTTATATACGTTTGAAAGTAAATAATGTTACACATTGCTTCAATTTAACTACAACTTCTGAAAAGTAATTCATATTCATTTCCTGCAACAAAGAATTTTTTAGTGATATGATGCAAAAAAAAAAAAAAAAAGAAGGAAAACATTTAAAAACTAATGCTTTCTCGAATTCTTCTAATACAAAATATATTTTCAAGAAATCCTTTTTATTTAAAAAAAAAATTATAATTCTTTTTACTTACGAAGTTTTTTTTTCAATTATCGAAGTTTATTAATTTTAATTTACAAAAACTTATGTATCCTTCATTTAAGATCATTGTATAAGATGAAATGTAAATTTATGTATGAAAATACATTCATAGTAGAATTCCAGTTATTTAATTGAAAATTTATGTGAAAAAAAAATCACACCAATTATTTTACATAGCATCTTCACTTTTTAGCCCCATTAAATTAAATAGCTATTCCTTCCTTCGGTCAATACTTTCAAGTTTATATTTAGCTATTAATTATTTCTATTAAAAGAAAGGTATTAACATCGCAAAGTAATATAAAGTAAAAGGAGTAAGAAATTTTCTCAATTATATCATTACGATGAACCAAAATTATTGTATTTATGCTGAGTTTATTTTTTCCGGATGAAATTTTTGAAATTAATGTAGTTTTATTTTAATGTAATACGTAAATTAATTATTAGACTACAAGCACTTTTGCTCTAGCATATCACATACAAAAGTTCAATTTTTGTGTGTTTTTGTACAGTCATTTACATATAAATAATTAAAATTTATAATGCTTCAAATCAATCATTTTTCTCAGGTGTTTTAGGGATTATTTGGTTTCATGGAATACATCGCACCACAAAGGTTGTTATCCCTTGTACTTCAGTAATAAGTATGCATTAAAAAAAAGAAATCTTCAAATAAAGTTGATTTTTCTAATTTTTTCTGATCCTTGTTAAAAGATTTATTGTATATTTACGGGAATGAATTATTCAGTAAAATATTTTCTTCTAACTATTATTGAGAATCATATCATAAGTTTTACGTCAAATGACTGTTACGTGAAAATTTATCTTAAAAGTATTACATTCAAATATTTTCTCTAAAAACAGATTTGTATTTTATACATGAAATTGAATTCCTAATCATTGAGAATCAATTTCATTATGTATAATTATAATTTTTTTATTATTATTTTATCAACAAACATGCATTTAATTGCATAAGCTATATTTGCTTTCCTTTTCACTTGATTATTTGTTCACTTTTTCTCCTGCTTTGTTTAGTAAACCTCATTTGAGTCCCTTATGAAATTTTTCATTATTTGCTCATTTCCAGTATAACTGAAAAATGTGATGTGTTTACCTTGTTCGAGCATGTTTACCCCGATATCTAATTGCGCTATCTTTGGCAATGTGAGGAATTCAGCTGAGATAATTGCATCCGTATTGGTGACTCGTAGATTGGATCTCAGTGGTACCCACCTTCACTAGTTGTCTCTGAAAAGCTACAGATAAAAAGGCACTCAGCAAACTACTAAACTTGTTACCAGGTCAAATTGGAAAAAACTATGCCATTATAGTTGCTTCGCTTGAGGACATAGCAACACCTACCTTGAATTTGCTTCTGATCGAAAGAGCGTGTGGTAAACAGTTGTCTTGTAAGACAACACCACTTTTTTTTTTTTTTTAACTTGAAGCTTTCAATTGACATCGTTGTTTAATAGCATTGCTAAATTCCTTACAAATATCTTTTATGGGCATGGATCTTTTAGAGTTGAATTTTTTTTAAAAAAAATTGAAATTATGGGGAAATAAATGAAGATTTTGTATTTTGATAGATTACTAGGTGACTAAATTATTTATAATAAATTTCAGTGGGGTGTAACATTTTGATTCAATTTTTGAATTAATGTTCAAATGTAACAAAAAACGTGTAATTTCAAATTCTAGATTTATTTACACTTTTTCCGTTTTAAATTATTTGCGAAAAGACGATCTTTAGTTAAATCGAATAAAAAAGAGGAATCGTTAACATAATTGGCAAAACTGCATGGTGAGAGACAAATAGAATAGATTTTATAAAAATTTAAAAAGTATCAAAATCAAAATATGTACGCTTTTAAGTTTATTTTTTCTTAAAGTTAAAAAACTTTAGTCAGAAAATTGTTTTGATTGGTTAGCTTTGTAAATAATATTACTGAGCTTAAAATTAATCTTATATTAGATTGTTCAACATTAGGGAAATCTTAGTAGTATTAATACATTTATAGCGATTTCAAATCTAGAAAAAGTGTTTCGAAGCTCTAAGCTATGGAAAATATCATCAGATATACGCAATTCTGTAAAGCTCAAATATTAATTTCTGAAGAAATTATGTACTCACTTAAAATGAACTAATTGCTGCATATTAATTTTATTCGTACCAGATTAATTATTCTTGTTAGCGCAAGACACGTAAACTTCGCGATTGTTTTCAGCTGTTCATAAAACAAGCTCATCAAGAGGTAACTTGCGCGAAATACAAATAATATAATGCTTTTTTACGCGAGAGCTGAATTTCGATTTCCTTCCTTTAATACATATCCAGTAATTTAATATTTAATAATTTCACTTCCGTTATATCATACATAAATAATTTAGGTTGCTACAATGCAAATGTGTTTAAAACATAGCTTAAATTTTCAGAAATACTTTCACATAACTTAGGATGTATTTTAGCAGAGAATACATAAATTGTTTCAAACGAAGAAGTAATAAAAAGCCCCATCTATCTCTGAACTAATTTAAAAATTTTCTTGTTTAATAATCTACTCAACAAACACGAAAAAAAAATCTCTATAAAAATTTCAATATCAAAATAGCTTTTAAATGTAATGGAGAAATGAGTTGTATTCTATTTAATGATAATGATAACTTGGATTTAAAAAACAATGATATATATATATATATATATATATATATGTATGTATGTATGTGTATGTGTGTGTGTGTGGCACAGGTAATTTAGATGTAGTTGAGGATAAAATAAATTAAGAGAAATTGTGAATCATGGTATTAATTTTCAATTTACCATTTCGAAAACTAGTTTCTATGTTAAAAATAAATTATCTTAGTTAGTGATAATTTTATAACTAAATTAGCAATTAATTACTGTCTTTAATCAGAGGATCTTTAAAAAAGTAGATATTAGTAATTATTAAGATATTTATCTGAAATTTTCTTATAAAAAACATTTATTAATCTCCAGGACAGATTTGTTACATTTTACGTGACAAAATACCTAATAATATACTATTAGGTATAATATACTATTATACTCTAAATAATAATATACTATTATACTCAAAAGTTTTACTTTTATTTAAATAATGAGCATCTTGAGAATAATTCATTTAGGGTAGAGAGCAATACCCATAAAGAAATTTTTCAGAAAACTATTGCATTTTATAAGAAAATTAGTTTTAATATTTAACACTTAAATATCATAAACCACCTATTAAATTTAGAACAGTATCTAATGAGGCGAATACTTATATTACTCTTGCTGGTAAAAAAAAATTACAAAATTTATACAAAATATTATGTCTAATTTGTGAATAATACTGTTATTATTCAAATTAACGCTGAGAAAGTCAAATATATTAAAATTAGATTGATTTATGCTTTCTAATGTTGTGATTTTGAAAGTTTTTTTTTAATACTATAGACATAGATTATCTAGCTAGTTATAAAAGAGATTAATAACAAAATTAATACTAATAAAGTTATAATGCATATGAAAAGTTCAATTATTTAGTTAAGTTAGTGTTAAAAAAATATAATAGATTTTAGTAATAAAATATATATATAAGCAGATTAAAGGTATACTACAAAATGGGCCCAAAGAAAATTCTTATTCAATATTTCAGTACATTTTTATGAAGATAATTTTACTGATTATAAAAGTTTTTAGATGTTTATATATATTGCATCGATATTGCATTCTTTTAAAATAAAAAAGAAATTCTAATTTTCTTTTATCTTTTTATGTAGAGTATTTAAAATTTTTGTAAACTAACATTAATGTAAATTAAAAGGAATATTCAAATAAATTTTTTAAGAAAATTGGAGTTAATGAAAGTTATAGTAATATATATGATTGAGGGATATTTTTGGTTTTAAAATTCAAGAATAAAAGTATCTTAATAGGCAAGTTTATTAAACCTTAATATCCTTAATAACATAATTTATAATTGTATTTTATGTAATTTTAGAATTGGGACTGAAATACGAGATTTTAACACTAACTTTGATGTTTTTCAGAAACTTTGTCTACAAGCATATTATCCTTGGAATTTTATTAAGAGTAATTTAAGAGATAATAAGTGTGAAATATAGTAAATTTTATGTTTTTAATTTTTGATTGTAATTCTACGACTCTCCTATTTTTCTCTTCAAGCACCGGTGGCAACCAGGAGCGACGCATATCTTTAAATTCCAGAAGTTTCATCCAAGTGTAGCTGCTCTTAATTTGTTAATAAACCACGTTATTCGGATATCTATTGTGTCTTCAATTCAACTTGCTTCAACAGATACCCGACAGTTTGGTGAAAGTGCGGTGTGCAAAGACTGTGCTTCCTAGAAGCGATCATTGCGTTAAGAAGTGATTGGGAGCAAAAGAATCCACGTGTCCACGGTAGTCTAGTGGTCAAGGTCACGGACTTAAAGCCAACGTTTCGCCGAGTCATGGAGTCGAGCCTTGATGCCACTAAAAACTAACCCTGATGCCGTGTAGTTGGACTCGGGCATGTTAAATTTATTGAGGTCCCAAGTCCTCGCATGGTGTATTGTGGAAGTTTGGAGAGGATATGCCAACTTCAGCGTCGTCCTTGTCACTCGAACGAGGTTTAAAATAATGAGGTCCGCCACCAATAGCCTTCGCATTGCTTCTCAATGCAAAGTTAATAAACAATCATAATCATTCACTCACAAAAGATAATCTACTAGAGTTTGGGATTTATTCTCCACTTAAAAGTGCAAAAACGTCAAAGGAGATGGCCTTGGAGGTTGATAAGCCCATACTTCTGAAACCACATATAAGATAGATCAGAAAATCCTCTGTGTTTGACGGAGACCATGGACAAGACCCAAACAAGTGGCTTAAGGAATTAAGTGACCAATTGGCTTACCTTAATGACTTACGTAATTTGGCTATTTCTCTCAATGAAAATAGAACTTTTCAATACTTAAATCAGTACAAAAAGATTTTAGGTGACTTTTTTACTACTGTAATCAAGAAAACTAAAATGCAAAGAAAAGTTTATTAAAAAAGTCTAATTTTTATTTACTTAATCTAACTAGAAAGTCATCTAAATATAACTTTTCTTTTATTCTATATAATATGTATCTAAACTTTCTCAAAATGTATATGACATTTAAACTTCTTATTCGTTGTAACATGCTTTTTAAACTGTCTGAGATGTCAACATTTATAAGATAATAGAGTAACAGACATTTTTGGAATTATTAACCACCAGATTCTATTGTAAAATCATTTGGTCAACTATTTTCTGTTGTAAAATTATTTGGTCAACTATTTTCTGTTGTAAAATCATTTAGGGAACTTTACTTATCTGGTTTTTACTTAATCTTCCAGAATCAGGAGATCGATCGGACTTTAAATCAAGAACGATAAAAGCATCAATTTAACTATACTTTTAGTGATAAGCATTTAACAACTATTCAAGTTGGCCAAACTAGTCATTTTAAACTTGCTAAGAAATTTTTTAAAGAGGAAGTGAAAAGTAATAGAATAAAGCTGTTATAACATACTCCAGTAAAAATTTAAAATATCGATGTAGATCCTTTTCCCAATGTAAAAATCCACAAAACAGAAAGTAGTATACTATTAATTTTTTGTTTGTCTATACATATTTTTTCTACATGTAACTAGCATCACTGTCTAATACTGTTGCTTTGTGAATGGGGTGTAGCAATGTACATTTGGGTATGACAACCATTACAAATGGATTTGATAAAGACATTTGAGGTTGCAAGAGCTCTCTCATAGACACATGTTTCGCTTTTCTCTTCCCCAAACTCATGATGGTCCAGTATAAAAAAATTTCCATTAATAATTTAATAATAATGTGAAATAGTTATTATGATTATATTCAAAAGCCTTAATCAAATAATTTTATACCTTGTAAATTAATGAACAGTTTGTTGCATTTCAAAAAGCCGAAGGCCTTATTGTAATTGATAAATAACCTGAATGTTTTTCTTTTTCTCCGAATTAAAAAAAAAATTAAAACTTTTCTGCATACCTTAATGTTTATGAGCTTCAGAAATTCGAATTTATCAAGAGTACGAAAATTTATGTAAAAAATAATTTGGAAAATCAAGTTTGTCACGCCCAAATAAATCACCTCGCTTTTCTAGAAAGGATTGATTATATCCAGGGAAATGTAAATCACCAGACATAGCTATACTAGTTTGACGCGTATGTTTCAACCTTCATTTGATAAAATGTTTCAGTTAAAATGTAAACTTTTCAAAGTTAGTAATGTGCTGACAAAGTGATTACCTAAATTTGCGGTGGTGATAGCATACATAGCCAAAAACTATTTAATGGATACTAAGAAAGAATTTCAAAAGAATAAATGTAAGTATTATGATAATGTACCATTTTGTGCTTGATGCGAAAGTGTTAAAATTAATTTATTTCGTCCGGACATGAAATTTAAAAATCATTAAGCCCTTTATGGAATGTGGAAATAGATTTGTTGGTTGATATTAACACGCAATCCACATTCATGTTACAAAGTGGTCGTCTTATGATGTTGTTTTATGATGTAAAACATCATCATACAAATAACTTTTAAGTATTCCAATTAAAATTTTATTTTGCTTAAAACCACTCAAGAATTATTATTATGATAAAAATAAATAAATAATTGTTATTAATAATTGTTTTGTTATTTCATAGAATTGTTTCGTGATCACTATACTTTACTTTTCGTTTATATAAATTGAAAATTACTTTCTTTTTAATTATTATACATTTAAATCAATAGTACTGAGTATTAAAATGTTAAAATAGTTATAACTGTTAAATTTTCCCCGATTTTTCATCAGCTGATGCAGATCATTTTCAAGTAAACCAAAGACCTTTTAACAATTAGAATATTTTCTACTAGTACAAATTTTAGGAATAGTTGCCTTAGAAATGAGATTTAGCTGTATTGTGTAAAAAAGGTTTTTGCGCGGTAATATTGTATATCGAAATAAGCAAGTTATGATTAAATAAATTTCATATGTTGAGTAAAAAACACCATGCAAAAAGCCACTGAATTTAAGTTTTAAATAAAAAAAAAATGAGTATACACCTTTTAAACTGAGAGGAATACACTCATATTTATAAAAGTCTAACCAATTTTTAGAAGCTTTTAGGCTACATGAACTCAAGTATTAGTTTTTGTAATCGAAAAATAATTAATTTGAAACAGATTATCAAGATAGAAAACCAAATAAGTCTATATTTTATAGCATAATTTAGGATCGAAGAGAGGAAGAGAGAGATGAGCTAATAATAATAATAATTAGTATCAGTTAGACCAAAAATGCAATATTTATTAAAAATACATTATCATGTTTATTTAACACCAATAAAGGAAGATAATAAAGAGCAATATGAATCGTTTATTGAAAAGGTATTCATCTATCTTTTAAAGAGTGTTTTCGAAATCCGAAAATGCGAATTACAAATTCAAGATCTGAATATGGTTCGTGCACTGATGTATATAAGAATAACAAACAGCAAATTAAATTAACTAATTAAAAAAAAACTTAAAATTAAAGTAGTTCTTGAGTAAGTAGCATCTTTAAGGCAAGTAGTCCAAGAATAAGAGGTATAGAGAGGCTCTGTGCAGCGAGTAAACCATTTTTATAATCAACACAATATATTACTTACACATAAATAAAATAGACTGAGAGCATAGATCATTTTAGGCAAGATCTTATACTGTAGCTTGCTTTTGATTTAAGTGCAACAAATATAGTTTAAAGTAATAAAAAATAGTTTGGGAAATGTAACTTAAAATGACTTTCAGATGGTGTAACTCTTAAATACTAATATCACAAAAAGACTATCCAATCTAACATTTTTATGCATATAAAATAATTTAAACAAAAATTTAAATATAAATAAAATAATAGACAAGTTTATTGAAATAAAATAACTGAAATAAAGTTATATTAATATTGATTTACTTTTGTGTGTGTCAATATTAATATAATGTTTGTATTAATATTGCTACTTGGATTTGAATAAATGTATTGTTTCTAATTTACATAAAGGTTTTTCGAAGATATTATTTATTTATTCAGTTATTTATTTACTGAAGCTCCACTCCACATTTGCTCCCGGAAGTCTTAAGGGCGTTCCGGATTCGAGTAATTAACAGTGGAAACAAAACCTAATTCGGAATTCAGTTTTAAAATTCGCTGTAATTCACAGAAGGATACGTTTATTTTTTTATTTTACAAAAATGGAAAATTTTTCAGAATAAACAGTATTTCTTTTTTCATTTAAACTCAGGTATAAAATAGATTTATTCGTACTTAATTTCAATTACTGCACACAGTCTGAAGAGAGAAAAAAACAAGATGTTGGTATTAAAGTTTATCCTAAAGATGCCACGTCAGATAACTAGTCCCCCTTGACATCTCAAATAAAATACGCAACTTTTTATATCTGAGGTCAAACGAGACGACCTGAAGTGCATCTCGTAGGAGTAAAATAATTAAACTTTTTTCACAGTCAATATAAAAAGAAGTATTTAATGATAAAATGAAATATATCATGTCTACCTATTTTATTCAAAGAAAACCAGATCTCCATTCATCAGTATTCAATACAACACACTAAATAGTTTTATTTAGATTTCAGACGAGCCCCTGTAAACATCATATTGTACTTAATTAAAAATTCAACTTTTAAGTCAAATATTCTAAAATTTCGAGATATTCATATTATATTTCTCCTTATATATATATATATATATATATATATATATATATATATATATAATTCATTTTTTTGAGTTTCATTTTATTTCTCGCATATGTCAACAAAAACTTTTTATTATGCCTAAATTGTACTTGTGTATATTTTGAGGCTTATCTGGTTTTTTCTTATTTCCATTGAATTAGATTCTCTTTCTAATCGAACAACGAAAAAAATAATTTTGATCAGAAATATACTAGGAAGTTATTTCAAAAATTAAAATTATAACGATATGTAAGAAATTCACAAGTGAATCAATTAGAGATATGGCATAAATTAATCTGTAAAAATATACAGATAAAAATTATATATAGAAAAGCGAATGAAAATAAAATATTCAAATTTAACTGTGAAAGAAAATGATATAAAAATCAAAAGAAAGTAAATTAAAAGAAAAATAGACTAAAAATCAGAAATATCAAAAAAGATTAAACAACTGAAAAAAAAAAAAAACTTAAAAACCCAAAAAATTTCAGGAAAAACAGAAAATGAAAAACAATACATTTAAACTTTAACAGACTTTAGACTGTTACGCTGAGTTCTTCTAGAATTATTGTCCAAACTATCCCCATCCATGAAATATATTATTAAAAGGCAAAATACAATTGAAAAGAAACTAAAAAGAAAATCAATATAGATAGATAGATAGATAGATAGATAGATAGATAGATAGATAGATAGATAGATAGATAGATAGATAGATAGATAGATAGATAGATAGATAGATAGATCAGTTAGATAGATAGATCAGTTAGAAGTTGAAAACTTGTGAATGCAAAATTTGCAAATCGAACAAAGTCTTGACAAAACGATTAAGACAGAGTAAAGATGCAAGGAAAATAGAATACACTCACACACATACACACATGGTGTGTGTGTGTGTGGATGTTATGGATTTAATTTAAAGTATCTTTAAAGATTAATAACTAAGCAAAACTGTAACTTTCAAATTCATAGCTGGAATAAGAAACATTGTTCATCCAAGTAATGGTGTTTATTCATTATGTTGAGAGAGAGAGGCGATAAGTATCCATTATTAAAACTATTACAGCAAGAGATGTAGTTCCGCCGTTTCGCTTACATCAGAAGAGAAAGAATTTTACCTTCTAGTCGATTTTACAGTAGGGATTTCTCCAGATCCCATGGTATAAGATGAAAGGATAATGACGGATTTCCATGACATATTTGAGTCTAGTAAGGATTATATCAGATAGCTTTATGATTACGGAAAAGTTGATTCAACAGATTTATGAGCGTGTGATCGAATAAATTAAAGTATACTTTGGAATTGTATAAGGAAACAAGTAATGAATTATTTACTTTTGAGTAAGGGTATAGGGAAAATTAGGATATTAAATTTATTTTTTGTGAATTTTTTACAAATTGCAGTTGAATCCTTATATATATATATATATATATATATATATATATATATATATCAGAAGAGTGTAGAAAATAGAATTTTGAAAAATTATAATTTTTTTTTTTTTTTGAAAATGCTTAAAAGGAGAATAATATACTTAATGGTGTAACAAGTTTTAAATTATTGAACTGGGTTATTCCAGAACTATTGGCCTAAATATCCCCAACAACAAAATATGTGATTAAAAAATGTTTATAACATCAAAAATAACAAATAGGAAAATTTTGAAAATTTAAATCCAAGGAAAAAATTAAAAAGAAATACACCAAAAAATTAGGTTTCGTCTGGTTTGGTTTTATTAGAATCAACACGAGGGTCACTGCCGACGGTCCTGATAATTTTGAGCCTCGGTCAAGAGACTAGGACGATATCTAAGCCGGCAGCTCTTTCTCCGAAACCAAAAAATAAAATTTCTTTAAAAAAAAAAAAAAAAAAGAGCAAAAACCAAAAAATAAAAAAAATCAAAATCAAGAATTTAAAAAACTTGATTAAAACTTAAAATCACGATTTTTCAATTATAACAATCCACTTGTATTAATATTACAAAGGGTACTACAAATAATTGCAAAATTATTTTAAAAATTTACAAAACACAAAAGATTCAAATTTAGAAAAAAAATATTTACTCACTTTATTTACTCATTAAAGATGTCATTTCAAGTCGTAAAAGTACTTGAAAAAGCGTAAAACTGATTCAAATATATGCTACTTAGGTAAACACCACCATTCTTCGCACGCGGAATAAAAAAATTTCAAGCTTTACCAAAATGCAAGTACTAAACTATAAACATACGGTTTTAAAATGCTGCCAGAATGCAAACTCTAAATTCTTCTAGAAATACGCACAAAGCAATAGATGTTGAAATAGAATTTACAAAATGAAACCAAGAATTTACAAAATCAAAAATTTATAAATATTATAAATTTTAATAAGTTAAATGTTTATAATTCAAATTACATAAAGTTCTTTACAAATAATAGCATAATTACTTGTGTCCTTATCAATATAACAGATAATGAAATCATCTTGTAATATTTTTATAGAATCTTTTTGTTCTAAGATCTTAGTGCTATCTTGAACCATGAAATTCAAATATATAACTCCTCCATAATATGAAACTTATACTCTTTAAATACATCAGTAGGCAAATAACAAATATATTTAATAGCTAGCTTAGTTAAGAAATTGCGTGTCAGTATCTTCCTTAATTATTCTTTTAATGTAATTATTATTATTCGAATTTATAATTCTAAAATCTGTACCTTTATTCACAACTTCTTTAAGAGTTTTATCCCTAACATTATTTCGATTATCAGTTAATCACTTGTTAGTTCTCTTCATTTATATATTCTTTATAATTCTTACAATTACGAACGCCCTTGCTCAGCAATACTTTATAATTATTATAATTATAAATAGAACCTCCTCTATTTTTATCCAATGTAAAAGCTTTTTTGAATGTATATATATTATTTTTAGGTATTAAATTTTTATGCTTATTAAGAATATTGTTAAAACTTATATTGTCATAGAATTTATTCATAAGTCTAATACTACATTAATACATTTTTCGACTATCATAATTACAATAATATCATCCTTATATTTATGAAATAATTACAAATGTCCTTAGCAATATGCAGCCAAGTACTACCAATTTTATTAATTTAAAAAAAATCCTTCAGAATTTTAATTTCTCTTTTCTTTAGACCAAAAAGAAAGTATATATAACTTTTAATAATGAAACCCTTATCAAATTTATTATCCAAGATTCCCTTTTTCTTTAATAGCCACCATATATACATGAATTTCTATTTTTATTTCTACCTCTATTTCTTGTTTTATCATAAATATTTCTAGAAATATAACGCATATTGTAACTGCAATTCCCATAAAAATATTCTTTGTTGCTGTCTTGTTTAAGAATTTGAATTATTTTTAATTAAAAATCATAGTATTAAGACGGTATGAGTATAAAATATTGAGTAAGCTTTAATATAATATAATAACTTTCAATTATTCAACCATAGTTTTATTTTACAATTAATTAGAACTAAGTAATATTTAACTCAATATTTTCAAATCTATGTGATAAAAGTGTCGGACATCAATTTTATTACAATTCAGTTTTTACTATCCTTAAAGTTATTCGTATAATACCTATGTAGTTTAATACGTATATTAATATTATTGTAAATTTGTCCGATATATTTATAATCATAATATATATATACATATATATATATATATATATATATATATATATATATATATATATATACTGAAAATCCATGAAAGAACAATTTAAAACACTCAAAAAGACAAAAAACCAGAAAGAAATGTAACAATGAAAGAAAAATAAATGAAAATATGGAACCCAGCAAGTCAAAAAGCAATATCGGGCTGAGGACCGATTAAGCGGGGTTAAACTAGTTCAATGGTACCAACCTTCCCCCTTTGCGACTTGGTAGGCTGAATTAGGAAATCCAAATTGCAAAAGAGTTCATGATTAAAAGATGCAAACAAATTCAGCGATAAAATCTACAAAAATAAAATCTATAATTCCTTGTAGGCTGAATTGGGAAATCCAAATTACAAAAGAGTTCAATGATTAAAAAATGCAAAAAAAATTTCAACGATAAAATTTACAAAATAAAATCTATCATTCTAAAAATTATCAACAAATCAAAATATAAAAATTACTTACAAAATTCAAAGAAATGAAGATTCAAATATGTGAGTAGTAAGACGGAATTTTCTTTAAGCTTCAAGATGTATATCACATACTCAAAATGAAAAAATATAACACATCATCACCATATAAATTGAAAAAAGATTTAAGTCATTGTTTGATTGGTAATAAAATGTAAAAAGATGCAAACAATTGGTTCGTAATAAGTAGTATGGTGAAGGAGTATAACGGTCCAGAGAGTGAGTAAAAATGTAAGCTGTGTAAATGTAAATAAATAAATTCTTCACGGCTAGACCACTAACAAGCCGACTTTGTGGACCTATTGTTGTGTGGTGGATTTGAAATTGGATCACGATTCGCAAAGATGTTTAATATACCCGTGATGTATATAAGCATTCAAGAAATTTATTGGATAATCATGATCCAAACAGTTGTTGAAGAATTTTTTAATGTTATTAAATTTGTCTATTTTATGCGTGGTTAATTTGTTATTACGTAATTAAAAGCCCAATAAAATATTCCTATAAATGGATCTGTGTAGATTACTGTTCCAAAAAGGTATTTTAATTACATGGAATTCGAATCTCTCTCTTTTATCAAAAATATTACTAATAAGTCTATAGTCAATTATTTGCAAATCGAGATCTAAAAATTCTACTGTATTTGAATTAAGATTAGTTTTTAATAATTTGAGGTAATTAGGGTAAAATGAAATATTTGGTTTAAAATCCTCAGTTTTACCTAAAATAATTAGATCATCTGAGTATATATATATATATATATATATATATATATAATACTCAGTTCTTAAACATAAAAATAGAAATAATTTGTTTTGTATGTCTTTTGTAAGGAATCGTGGGAAAATGAAATTGCGTAGAATTATGTGAAAATGTTAATAAAACAAATAGTTCAGTGCAGAAATATTTCATGGGTCTTAAAATTCTCAAACATGATCATTTTTATTTTATTAAGACGAAACTTACTGCGTAATCAGTCTTTAATCAGGAAATATTTAAAATGAATAAAAATGGATACCTTTCATTAGAAATTCAAAACCCAACTTTAACGTAAATGAATGAGAAGAAAATACGTTATTGAAATGAAGGCCATTTTAAAATTCACCATACTGAATCTTAATGGAAAATATTTGCAAATGCAAAAATGGTAATGTGACTGATAATATTTTTAAAGGAGAAATAATTATAAATATATTATACTATAGAATAAATTAATGAAAAAAAGCTATGGATATTTGAGGGGGGGTTGCTTATTGAATGAACATAAAAATCTTGAGGTAATCTTGAAACATTGTTCTAAAAAATATGGCGATCGTAACAAATGGTTTTAATCTAACACCAAAAAAGAATACCTGTTTCAGTCACTATGGAATCGAAACACTTCTTTTTAAATTCGAAGCATATTAACTGTATTCTTAACATATATTTTAAGAAATAGATTACATCCCCCATTCTACAAATTAGATTCATTAGCCTTTGCCATTCTTGGGAAGGTATTATGCATGATTTATCTTATTACAAAAATAAAATTACTTTTATTGAGGTTAACCCCGCATACGTAAAACAGGTAACGAGTACTTTGTCTCGTTACAGCTCAAAATGATGTTAGAATAACTTTTCCTATAGCTGTAGGTTAATGCAGCCTTTTGTTCAGTTTTGAATTTATTTACAGCAAACTCATTTTTTGCCAGAAGTTCTGCAATTTCTCGGCGGATAAATAATGTTGTAATATCGGTTGCATAGGTTGATATATTTTCAGAAGACGTATGCATTTCCCTTCCCTAGTACCAGGATAATATACACATTCACATATATTACTTCAGTAATTATTTACATTATCATATTAAAATAAAAATAGAAAGTGGCTATTCTCGCATCGCTTAAAGTAGAATTATTTTCAATTAGGACTTCATTTAAGTTCATTCATATCTTCGCAGAGATTCATCTAGTTCTATTTTAATACTTGAAAATGAGAATTTAAAAATCATAACACTAAGCTGTTTTGTCCGCTTGGTAACTTTTTATTCTTAATTTGAGTTGGAACTTTGATCATTACAGTGCTGAAGGAACAGTATTTTATTTGTGTTTTGTGCTCCATCTGTCACAAACAAATAACGAGATAATCCCTACTGAATTAAATGGAATTGTTATTACAACTAAATTTCTAAGGCATGCAATGAATAAATCAGAGCTTAATTTAATTTTACCGCTGCAGTATGATATAACAATTTTTGGAATACATTGAGAAACTCGTAATAAGCTTAGATTTCTTTCCATTTTCGGTATATTTAGCACTTATTACCTAGCTTGTGTACTTTATTCATTGCATCAAAAGTAGAAATGTATATCAATTACAGCAATAGAAACTTTTCCTTTTTTTTTTTTTTTTTTTTTTTTTTTTTGAAATTTCTAAAAAAAATTGTTATTTCAATTGGTTTTGAACAAACACATTTTTGATTCATTATTTTAAACATGTGAAAAAGATGTTTCCTTTTAATATTTATTATCAACCAGCTTTTACGACTTTAAAAGTTATTCTATTATCGAGTTCCTCGTTATTATGAGCATTTTTCAGACATTCCTGCATATAGTCATGCAGCATCTACTCTTCATTATTTAACCCTACAATCATAATAAAGTTGAATAAAATAATCAATAAATCCCCAAATCCAACTGAATGGAAGTAAGAAAAAGACAATACAATTTATTAACTATCTTCACGTAATATGTAAGCTCACTCTCTCTCGAATCTCTCTTAACTCGCTTGAAGTCTTAGCTTACCAACTTAGTCGTATCGAGTGAGACATATTTTGAATACAGAAGATTCGGCTTCTATTATTCTATAACTAGTAGTCAGTTCTAAGCAATTTCACAACTATCCAGTACAACTATTCACTCTAATTAACTTACAAGCATCTATCAACTTCTCGTTATCATCTGTTCCACTTCCAATCCTTTCAATTCTATTTGGCTTAACTAACGAGATTATCAATTCAATTAATTACACTTCCTTTCTTCATTTAATTTATCAAATTATGTTTCATTTAGTTGAAAAGAAATTGAAATGTTATGTAACTAAAATTGCAAAATTTGGTTAGTGAAGATAAGCCCTACGCTATAGTCTTAAGTGCAAATTAGACAAAAGAAAACTTTAATTTAAAAGAAAAATAATTTATTCAAAAATTTTATTGACAAAAAACGTGTCTCTGATTTTGAATGATTATAAATAATGTGTGTCATAGTATTTGAAAAACCAAAAGATTGAGTTGCATTCTAATTACGTATATTGGAGCATGATATGCTGAAACTAATTTAAATTTATCTTCATGTGAACAGTTTTAATGCAAGTGTATCTGCTTAAAAATGTCACAGAAGTATTTATGCACTTCAGTAATAATTAAATTTTAACTTTATTAATCATTAAAATTTCCCAGACTTTTGTTTTTAAATAAAAAAAGCTATGTAAAGAAAAAATTCAATAAAAATAATACATCGCAAAATTTATGAGGTAAGAGAGAAAAGCTAAGATTTAAAATGAAAGTTTGATTAAAATAGTGCTAATGAATAAATGTCTTGAAAATTCATATTTTCAAGGCTTTTTGTTCTACATAAGTAGTTTTAATGTTTTTAACGTAATATATGATAATTACACATAATGTGTATTATCGATCAGCTAGCTGAAACCGCAGTAGCAAAATGAGGTGATAAAGAAAATAAAACTAATCAAAACTAACATATCCACATGTAGTGTTGGCCTGAGGTTAGTTCTGATTAGTTTAATTAATTGAAAGTGGTGCATTCTATATATCTTTATTCCGGAGGTAATGGGCTCTTTGTTCATTTTTTAAATAGCTATTAGTTAAGTTTTAAAAAGTAATAAGACTTTAAAAAACATAATAATTTAAGAGTCAGTAGTCCAAAGAATAAAATGCACAAAGTTTTATTGAAAAACATTCAATAACAAGAAAGCTGTAAATAAATTTGAAAAAGAACTTCTTTAAGCTGCCTTTCTGCAAAATTTCGAAAAAGAACCAAGTTCATTTTAATCCCTGCATATAGTTGTATGTAACTAACTGTCTCAATTTAAGTAAAAGACTGAAGAATTTCAAACGATTCTGGAACCCTGATATGAACAGTCAATTAATTTGAAGAATTAACTTTCATTTTAATATGAGTTGTTGGGCTACAACATAACTAGAATATTTAGTTAATAGCTTAACGTAATGTATTGAAACTAGGAATCCCTTCTAATAATATAATAACACAATACTCTAAGTGTCAGTAAAGTTCAAAAAGGGATATTATTTCTCGTCTTTTGGTTGCATATTGTTTGATGAAATCTCTGATTCATTCAAAAATACTAAATCTGTCTTATTAAATTATACTTATTACAAGATAAATTAATAGTAATAAATAATTAATGAAATTTATCCAAGAGAAAAAAATTATTAAATTGTCTTGCAAAATTGTGGAAAATAATTTATTACAAAAAACAATAATTAAGGAACACTACAATAGAGAATGGACTCTCTATTGTTGTGTTTGAAAGGTCCACCAATGAACATAATAAAACGTAAAAGTTCATAGCTTATAGAAATAGTTCAGATTAAAAAATAGGAGCATAGCGTTGTAAGACTGATAATACATTAATTTTCTGGAGATAATATCTCACAAAGTGTAATTAGACATCAGAAATATAAATAAGATTTATTAATACGCAGTATGAAAAAAATTTAATCTTTTAAAATCTACGTTGCTTTTGAGTTTTTCCTTCATTTTTTAATACAGCAGATCGTTTTTCGAAAAATATCGAGCAAAGTGTTTCAGAATTAACATATAGTATCATATTTAATAAAGATGTTTCGATTCAGAATGAGATTAATTTATTCTTCAAAAATATTATTTACCTTTCTAAAAAATCTTCTAGTCTTCTAAAAATATTTTTACATTTATACACTGAAAGAAAAAAAAATTCATATCTGTATAATATGGTTAGGCTGTTAGATATTTCGCAGTCAATGGTCTATGTTTCAGCATTTAGAAAATCAAATAATGTATGTTCTCGCTGCAAATAAAATTAGTTGATCTAGATGAAAATAAAAATTAAAATTCTTAATGGGACTTATATTTCTCTTCAGGATCATTAAATATGAATTTTATCAGACTGCAGGATTTATAAGAGAATCATAACCACAATTTAAAAGCACCAAAGTCTCATAGTATTTATCGGAAGAGCGTTAGTTGATCTAATGGCAATATCTACCTTTTCCATTTATTTTTAACTAGCTGTTAATTGTTGCCTTAGAATATTTTATTACTGTAATGGCATCGTTTTTCTTATCATGTAATGAAATTTACTGTTGCTTGTTAAAATATCAACGATTGTTTCAAAGTCTCTAGCATCAAATCAGTTGGGAAATAATTTTTTATATAAATAAATCATGAAACCGTACGCGAAAAATATCTGACCACTTAAATCCTATATGCTGATCAGTCAATATAAAATGTAGTATTCAAAAATGCAAATTGCAAGCTATTGAGAGAAAAGCAAATATTTTTATTTATAGTCTAGTAATAAAAACCATCAGTTTTCATTTGGATTATATTTAGATTTTAACTATACTTCTTTATAAATTTGTTATTTATTAAATATAATTATACGTTTAAATTCAAATCTTGTTATTAAATTATTTATTCACCCAGAGAGAATGTTTTTTGCATCATATGGTTACAATTGTTTCCAAATTTAAAATTTAATGGAATATATATATATATATAAGTAAACACATAAATGCAATACATTATAAAAGTATAAAAGACAGTGAATTACAGAAAATTTCAAATGACAAATAAAAGTAAAAATTATAATTATAAATAGAAATTTTAATTATAATTATAAATAGAAATTTTAATTATAATTATAAATAGAAATTTTAATTATAATTATAAATAATTTTTTTTAATTATAACTATAAATAAAAAATTTAATTATAATTACAACTAAAAATCAAAATTATCACACATAGTCATTAAATCGTAAAAAATATATACAATTTTAAAAAAATTAAAGAAAATAAATACAAAAACTTAAGAAATGCATACATATATATATAGCGAAAACCTGCAAGACAAGATTGAAAAAGAACTGAATAGAAATAAAGCTGTAAAATACTAACTCTAGATTAGGAGAAAGGTCTTCTCTTTAAACAAGTTTTAATGATCCAACATTTGCAATCAATAATAGCTCCATTAAGCAAAGGTACACTTCTAATACAGCAAAATGAAGAAACAAAGTCAGCAACCATCAAAATTTAGAAACAAAAGAAAAATTTCAGAAAAACTGTAATTTAAATTCGAATTCAATTCAGACCACAAGATAACAAATTACTAGCACTAAGGCACTCAAAAAATTAATTAAATTTAAGAAATAAAACTAAAATTAATTTTAAGAAATAAAGCTAAGCTATATCACTCTCAACTTTAGAATTTTTTTTAATTATGCCATTTTAGAGCAAAACTTACAATTTCCACTCAAAACATTTAATAAAACGATAGTATCAACCTCAATGAATCAGCATTAGAACGAATAAAAATACATCTAAAAATTCCAAATGTTAGAAAATAATTTCTAAGATTATAGAATTACTAAAAATTTAAATAAATAAATAAAATTAATACATAGATCAACTGCATAAAGAAGACTTTTTTAATTAATAACTTTAAAAATTATTTAATTACATATTTTTTTATATTTTAAATTTGTTCTTAAAAATTATTTGGGTAATCAACCTTAACGAAAATGCAAAAGAGTTTATTTAAATTACTTTGAAATTTTAAATCATATTAACTGATTTGATATTCCTAAGAATAAAGTTATATAAGTTTGTACAGATATTTAAGCTTAAATTGGTTTCAAAGAAGGGAATTCTATTAATTGGAAGAAAGGAATTGTCACTTTTGTCAAAAATATTACTAATAATCAATAACCCTATTATCCCCAACTTAAATTAATACCTTAATAATCTGATTCATAAGAGTTCATTTAGCTTTACTCAGATTGAAAGAAGGGTAAAATGATGAATCCGGCTTAATTTCTAGGGTTTAATTCACTTGAAAAATTACAAGGTCATCTATGTATTTAAACAAAGTGAATTTATTCTTGTCTATAAAATAAATTCATAAAAATGTAAGTAAATATTGGCAGGGCTATTATTAGCTGGCTCGCCCCTTTTAATTTGTTTATATTTTCTTATCATTGTAAAAAATAATTTTATTAAAAATAAAATTTGCAAGAAATTCAAAATTATCTTAAGATGAGTAGAACTAATAATTTTCATTTTTTTAAAACTAACCAGAACAACATTAATCAAATTCTCTATATCTAATGAATCAAACAAACTTCAAAGTTTAAACTATAAATATTTGTATCATTAACACAATTGTTAATTTCGTAACTATTTTTAATAATAACAGTATTATCAAAACCATTAATAAATTTTTGAAAAATAATTTGTAAGATTATATCAACTTTAGTAATGTAAGTATTGAAACTATATATTAGTTACTGTTCTAAATTTAACAGGTACTTTTTGAAATTTAGGAGTTAAAAGATATGAGGTAATTTTACAATATTCAGAGAATAATCTATTTTCTTGTATAAAATATTAATGCTATTGAAAATTTCTCTATAACTATTTGTAATTTTATTAAAAGTATTATTATTAACAAGGTGGCTATTATTTATAATATCATAAAGTTTTTTTGCAGATAATAGCTTAATAATCAGGGACCTTATCAATATAACAAACAATAAACTCATTTTGTAATTTTTTATACATATTTCAAGGTCCCTAAGCGTAGTGCTTTCTTTTTTCTTGAAAATCAAATATTTATTCTCTACACTAATGTATAATTTATATTCTCTGAAAGCTTCGATAGGTAAATTAAATTTAATAGCCAAATTAGAGGGGGGGGAATATCAATACTTTCATTCATTTTCTCTTAATATAATTATTATTGTTATAAATTATAATTCTAAGAAATCTGTAACATTAACGGATAATCTAAAAAATTTTATCCTTGACAATATTTAGATTGTAACCATATGTTGGTATTCTTCATTTATATATGTTAATTACACATTCTTTACAACTACATTCATTATTGCTCTGTAAATCTTTATTATAACTAAAATTGTGAATCAAACGTCCCTTATTTTTATTAAATTTAAAAGCTTTTTAAAATGAATATTAATAGTAGGAATTAATTTTTATGATTACTAATATGTATGTATATATGTGTGTGTGAAATGTCTTAGGATTAAAAAGCTTCATCTTTACTTCCTCTGTTTTCATCCAAGAAAATTTCGTTCCCTATACCTTACTGAAGTTTAAAAAATTCCATTTAATTAAATTTGCATATATAGTTCTATATTAATATCTGAAAACATTATACAATTAACTGACTCATATTATTCAAAAGCACTTTTTATTCTGTATAATAAAGCCTAGAAGAAACAAAGGTCGCGTCAAGAATGTTAAATATTATCTAAACTTGATTCACTTTTTAAGGGCTAAAAAAATACCCTTAGGAAAATTTTATAGCCTAGGATCGAGCCAAAGATTGATCCATCCCTAAATTTATGTACTGGATTACCAAGGAAAAGATTTTGATATATTGTTTCCTTATTTTTCATTTTCAAATGATGAAGAACTTATACGGCACATCATTTATATGACTTGACTTTTATTCACATAACTTAATAATGTGCCAGAATTAGTGAAGAAAATAATTTGTATACTACTCAAAATCTTAGCAAATGTTATAGAATGAAATTTTGAAGTATTATGTATAATTTTGCAAGTGATTAAATAATTAAATTTAAACTCAACATATGAGTTATTCCTAGTATTTTCATATTCATAATAATTGCTTTGGCAAACGAAAACCAAGTAATTTATTTGCAGATCCATTAACTGTATTAAATATAGTATTTGTATAAATATACACATAGAAAAAAATCATATCTTAAGGATGTTTTGAAGATTTTAATGAAATATCAGTGCTCATTTGTCCCGACAGGTTACTTCATTGAAATATATATTCATTGAGCACTTCATTGAAATATATATATATATATATATATATATATATATATATATATATATATGACGAGAGTGAGTTGTATGTGAGAATGGAGGAAAATGCCTAGCTGAAATAACAACTAAGATATAGGGCAGGTACAATTACTTCTTCAAAATTAAAATTAGTGTGAAATAAAATTGCGTGCCTTCACAATTAATTCAATCGATATGCTTTGTGTTGTCGAAATTATTCAATTATAAATTTTTTTATTCCGTGAAAGTACATGAAACATTTGGTAAATAAAGAACTGTCGTTATCGAAAGAAAATTGGCGAACATTTTTAGATAAATTACGGGATATATTATTTTCCAAAAATACAACTTAAGGTTTTTTAGTAACCCGAATAAATCTTTCCTGATTCAAAAAATAGTTAGTATATTTCAATAAAGATTCTATAATACTGTTAAATCAAACATTACAATTTTAACTGATTTTAATTTGTTTTATTATTGTCGTTCTTATTCCTGGAAAACAAATCCATCAAAATATATTATATGGGCACAGAGTTTTTTGTTGATTGTAGACTTATTCCTTTTAAAAAACTGAAAACGAAAACCAAATTTCTCTGTGTAAATTTTAACATTAGAAACAAAGGTAACATCTTTAATCGATTTATCAGTGAGATGTCATGTACGAAATGAGGGTGTAGCTTTATATCTCTTCTTCATGATAATTTACTTCTAGATAACTTTAGTGCGTTTCTAAAGTTCTGAAAATAAAAGTCATTTTAATGGATTTTTCGGATGAAAATGATTAACTGATATTTTATAGATAAGATAGAGAATGTCATTGTTGTATATAATGTTGATACAGAAGAATAAGAATCATAACTGAAATTTCTTTATTTTGAAAAATAATCATCAGATTTTACGACCAAACTCAGTTTAAACATATTTTGAAAATTGTTATCAAGAGTCGGTTTTAAAAAGCAAATAACCGAAAGAAGTATTTTTATCATCGTAATTAAAAAAAAATATTTTTGTATGTTACTACTACAACTTTTAAAAGTTAAATTGACATATTTAGATCAATGATGCATTTTAGCCTTGCCTTTTTTATTGTGTATTTCTTTGAGTTTAGTTTAGTTTTTATTAACGTCGCACTAGAAGCAACACGAGGGCTATTGGCGACGGACCTCGTAATTTTGAACCACGGTCAAATGACGAGGACGACACCTGAGCTGGCACGCCCTTCTCGTAACATCCACACCACGCCAACGGGAGGACTTTGGGCCCGAACAGATTTAACGTGCATCAGCCTCGGCTACACGGCGGGTATTTGGCGCCCAAGGATCAAACCCGCGACTGAACGAAAACTGCCGTTCGCTAGTCCACGACCTTGACCAATAGGCTACCGCGGCCCATGTGCATTTCTTTGAATAAAGCCTAAGTTAATTCTTACTTTGAAAAAAAATAATGTATTTAGCAAATATGCATAAAAGTGGAAAGAAAATAATTCATTTGAGTAAATGTGTCACTTATATTCAAGGTATAAGTGAAATTCAAAAACTAAAGAATTAATCAAATTGACTTAATCAATTCTTAAAGCTTTTTAGAGTCATTTGAAGAAACGAATGAAAATTAAAGGAATAAAAATAGAAATAGAAAATTCTCTCATTATACTCGTATATTAAATTTCTGTTTTTATTGAACAGTTTTATGACTAAGCGAAACAATATATACGAAAAGCGTGTGCATATAACTTTTCTTAACATTAAACTCTTTCAAACGGGAAACACCATAAGCATTTCGCAAATACAGTTTAAGCAACACTTTTATCATTGTATCTTTATTTTTATGCACCATATTCGAACAACATGAAGTAACATGAATATTTTATTTCAAAAACAATAATTCAGAATTGTTTATAATAATGGAATTTTGATAGTGGTTTTTCATGTATGTCGTAAATGATGTAGTAATGTTACATAACACATCGATCAATAACTCCGGAGTCTAACATTGAAAACAACATTTTTTTTGCAAAATTTTTTTTTAT
>BMAW01052645.1:566783-581062 GCA_019974015.1 Nephila pilipes | reverse complement strand
TCAGAACACGAAACTCGGTTTTTTCCATTTTTTAAACAAACTACAAACCGACTTTACTCCAACCTCGATAACTCAGCTGTTTCTGGTCCGATCGACTTAACATTTTGACACGTTTCAAGCAAAGGTTAGTACTCTAGAAAGACCTGGTTACTGGTTTACTACGAGAGCCATCTCTGGGATAGTCTCGGGAGTTATTGATTGATGTGTTATATGCTATTTAATATTCACTCTACAATATTATGACGCTAAACTACTACTTTTTAAGATATTTTAGTAATAATCCACCTTATAATTCAGTTTTTTTTTATTTTGTTTCTTCGATCTGTTCTTTAAGGGGACAGTACACCTTCAAAACTCAAATTTTGGCCAAAATATAGAATTTTTTAATTCATATTAAAATTCAAACTTTTATCGGTCAAATCTGTTATGATTTTCTCTTAACTCAAAGGCGCTAAAAACGAGTATTTTTTTCACTTTTCATTACTGCAAAACAACATTTGTTCCTGTTCTCAGATCTCAAAAAAATGCTCGCTGGGAAGAAATTTTCGTCGAATGAAGAGGTGATCGCCGAAACTGAGGCCTATTTTGAAGTAAAGGACAAATCGTACTACAAAAATGGTATCTAAAAGTTGGAGGGTCGCTATAATCAGTGTATCACCCTTGAAGGGAATTATGTTGAATAAAAAAAACTAATTTTGCCAAAAAAATGTGTTTTACTGTGGTAGGCCGGGGACTTTTCAATTGACCTGTTATGTGTGTATGTATATAATAGACTATTCTTGAGATTTTATTTTGAGTAGAAGTATTTTTATATTGCAATTAAAGTGAAAATTACAATGAGTTTTATAAAAAAATTCAGTGTTTAGAACTCGAACTGCCATAGCTTCCTACGTAAGAGCTATATAGTCAAAATAATAGTCGATTCTCTAGATAAGGTTATATTCTGTATTATTCAATTTACAAAATGTCAATATACTTATTTTCTTTTGAGTTACCATGTTTTACGGAAAGTCTCAATTTTGCTAATATTTGTATAAGATTCCCTTTTGACAGTAAAAATATACCCTAACAAAAAAATTTCTTGATTGTTTTTCTATTTTTAAGACTCCATAAAGTCATAAAATATGCATTTGTAGGCAAAATTTAGGTTAATTCAAAACGTTTCCTTTAAAAGTGTACTTTACCTGAAATTTAAAACCCTGGACGATATGGTTTCCGTATAATTCCAGTTTTATGTACTATTATAATAACGTTTAAGAAACGAACCAAAATACTTATGGGACAATCAACCTGTTTTATAATTTTTTTGCCAAAATGTTACCTAAGCTTTTTTGACGTAATAGCTTCAAAACTTTTTTGATGTAAACAAAAACATGACACATAGAATAAAATCTTTTTATTATTGACGTAACAAATATGGCGGTGAGTACAACACAGAGAAACAGCCGGTGGGTAATAAATTAAATCAAAATTTGATATTAGTCAGAAATTTTGTTAGTTAAAAGTTTAATTATTAGAACCAATTAAAATTCAGTAATTAAAATTATACAGTCATTTAAAAGGCTACACAATGACAAATAGCATATTTAACACAGGAACATTTCATAAATCAGCAGTGAATTTTGTTTAAATTTAAACCGACTACATCAGAATGCTCTAAAAATTATTAAAATAAAATTTGTTTCTATAGTCATTTGCTTTGGAAAGGATTATTAATTTGGTCTTCCTCAAGCAAACTTGTTCAATAAAATACGTTTATTGTTTCCGAAGGGTTAGATTATTATTAAAATTTTACGAATATTAGAATTCCAGACATTTGATGTCATTCAGACTTTATTCCTTTGCATATTAATTATTCTCAAAAAGAGTATATGTGACGTGTAACTTAGTTAATGTATTTAAAAATAATACATTAAACTAATTAAATAAACACATTAAGAATAAGTGAAACTTATGAATAAAAATCATTATACCATCATTTTTTAAAAATATTTTTTCGGAACTTTTCAGTAATATTTGTAATAACTTAAAAATTGTAACTCCTCTATCTAAATTATTATTTTTCTCTGTAAAAGGAAATTATGATACCTAGAACTGATTCTCTCTGTTAGTTAGCAAAAAATGCGACTACAAATTCTAACATTTTACAGCGAATATCCCTCAAAGTACAGTTAATATTTATATAATCAATTGGTTGACTATTATTTACATACTTAATATACATATGATTCTCACACAAAAACAACATACTTAGTTTAATTGAATGATGATGTGGAAAACCTCTTTGATGACATTTTTTATTTTGTTGAAACATTTCTTCGAATAATTTTGCACATATTCCGATATATTTTAGTATATGTAATTGAGAAGAGCTAATTACGAAATTCAACGTGTAATCAACTCAATTTATTTTGCGTCTATTCTTCATCTCCAAGAAAAGCGCGTACACCCATCAGCTCAGACACAAACTGTTATTGAAACTAAATATTATTACTTACACGCCATTCCGCTAACCTACACAATAACAAGAAGCAATTTGCAAGACTGGCTTTTCCTCATTCTTGTTTAGCTGAGGTTGAAGAAAACACTTCGCACACTTTTTTTTTCCTTTTGGAAGTTGAAACCTGACTGGAATATTAATCACTTACGATGAAGCTGAAGTTTACCCTACATCTATCTATAGTTATTGCATAAAGAAGCAGTTTTCTTACTGCTTAGTAGAATATATTATGCGACGATGTAATTTTATAAACTCAACTAAAACAATTGACAAATTTATATTTAGATTTTCTGTTGATACTGTCTATACGTGAAGGTGAAATTGTGAAATATGTTACGTGGTTTTATTTGCAGTTAACAATTATCAAACTTTAGTTAAAGTTATTTAAATGAATTCCCATTAGACAAATAGTTGAAAAACCAGTCCGTTAGAAATTTTGAAATCGAAATTCCAATGCGCTTCTTTGAGACTACAGCTTTTAAATAACTTTCAAATTAGCGGCTTTTTTAAACAAACATTTAAATAAGTTTTTCACAAACTTAAAAATGCTCATCAAACCATTTTGTGCAGCTTCTATTGTTTTATTCACTTTCTGTTTAATTGAGCTCAATTAATGCCCGAATGAGTGAAAAGTTAAACAACACAACGCTTCATTGAAAATGATGTAAAATTTAATGGTCAACAAAAAAAAATCATTTTTTAAAAAAACAAACTCAGAATTACTTAGACGAACAATACGAAATAACAGCAGATATTTTAAATGTATTCTAAGTGAAGTTGCATTCTTGAGCGTTTCATATATGTACATTTATTTAGTTCATTAGTCGCACAAAATGAATTATATAACAAAACGAACAGCTGAACATTTTGCTTTTAAATGAGTGTTCTGTATCATCAAACATTCCGCAGAAATTTAAGTATGCACTCTTCTTTAAAGAAGATGAAAGAATGCAATCCTAAAGCCAGAAGTTTGAGACTCTGTAAAAGGTTAGTAACGCACAAATTATCATTCATATTATTTAACTTACGGTCCCTACGCTTTTGTATGCAGCAAAACAAAATTTCGGCTTCATTTTAATTCAAAGTCTAGCTCCTCTGTGAGCTGCACAATATGCTGTTGACATATTTAATTGCATAGCAATTATAGACATTTTCATTTGCTGCACAGTTTCCATATATAATGAATTGGTCATATCGAAAATGCTTCACGGGTCATCAAACTTCCCCAGTTATACACTGTTGACAGCGAATCAGTCCACTTTCATCGCATGTTACACAACGGAGCGCCACTAGGTCCTCGGAAAAATGGTGTCGATGTGTAACCGATTTCTTGCTGCCACCGCAAACAGGGCACAAGAGATATCGGTATCCACCACATTGTTGGCATACTCCTCCTACAGATTGTTTCTGTCAAAGAGAAAAAAGAAATTTTTTAATTAGAGTAAAATAATGACGCTAGTCTAATCAAGAAATAAAGATTTCAGCGAAATATTTTTAAATTTAAATTATACATACGTTTTTTTTTTAAAAAATATATTTAAAATATCGATCAACAATATATAAATTAAACATAAGTAAATTTTAAGAAGTTTAATGAGGAAAGAGAGAGAAAAGTCGTGAAATTTGAATACATTTAGGTTGATATTGGAAATTTCATATCACACCAGTTATCAGTAATTATTGAAATTGTATAATGAAACTTTTCTATAGTCATTTTGATAACAGTTTCATAAATGTAAATGCATTTTAACAGAGAAACGCTATTATTTACCATTATTAATTGAAAACATATTAAATTCGATTTAGTTCCTTGAACAGTTTTGGACTTTACTTCTATTTTTAGAGAAATGCATTTAAAACATTTTTATTGTATACATAATAGTAAATAAAAACAATCACGTCTGATGTCATTAAAAGTTTTGAGAAAATTTAAAAAATGTTAATTTTTTTCTTCCGTGATTCGATTGCAGAAATAGTACTAACTGATGCAATGCCTACTTTTGAATTTAGAAGGAAAATAAACAGATATATTTAACTTACTTTATATGGACGTACAAGCTCTCTCAGATGACCAATTTCATTTAACTGTTCTACAACTTCAGCACCCTAAAAATTTTTAAAAATAACATTATCATATACTAAATACATAAATTCTTTTTTAAATAAGTGATTAACAATAATAAAAAATATAGATATAATACGATTATTCATAGTAGAAGGAACTGTATTTCTAAAAATAAATAGTAATTACAGGGATGCGAAAATATTAATAACAAATTCAATCATTCGGATTCATCTTTGCGTTGTTTCAAAGAATTTCAGCTCTTTTCTTAGAGAATTTAAAGAATTCTAAGTATTCTTAATAATCAAACAAGAAGAAATTGTAGTTCCGAGTCTCAGAAAGAAACTGAACTAAGGCTTTAATTCAAACAAAAGATGATTCGTGGAAATATTCTTAGAATGGGTTTAAATTTAAAATTTTCTTTTTATACTTAATAAGATAGGGAGAGTTATACGTAATAAAAGTAAAATATATTCAAAAGTTTGGACATAGTAATCAGATAATTATATTTTTGAAACACATATACTTGAAATATCTTTAAAGGAAAACTTATTTTAATGTGAAGTTATTTTAAGCTCATTATATTTCATAATAATTCTACGATTGAGAGGGGGGAAAGTTTATAAAACGCTTCAAGTTTTAAAAACTTTGTCAGAAATTTAATCAGAATTTTACGAATAAACTATAAAATAACATAGTAATTACAATTCCTGATAAAGTACACTAAGAAGAAAACAGTAACCTAATTAGTCATTTATAAAAATTATAAATAAATTATTAATTGCATTTAACAGTTTGCATTCTAATTTATGTTATCAGTTGCAAACCTTTCACTTATTTTTGATTTACTAAAAAACCTTCATTAAAAATGAGGCTTTGATACACAGTTATTAGAAGCATCGATAAAAATTTATAGATTTATATAATAGTGTACATTATCCTCTTTTTCTATGTTCTATTAAATTTTTTATTTATGTTTTTCAGTTTTAAATTTCATTGAAGGATATTTAATGTTGACTGAATTTGCTGTTGATAAATATTTCGAGAAAATATACTTAAATAAAATAAATGTCAAGAAAGAACTAAAAATTTTAAGAAAAGAATAAAAATTCACACTTTAGACGTGAACTTTGCAAGAACACAAGCATGATTTGATTATCAAAAAATTTAGAAATACAAATCTTTCTGCTTTTACATTAGCATCAACACTTCGATGCGTATGGTTGCACACGAATAGTCTTAAGTTGAAAATTTTCTAAATAAAGAGAGGAGAGAGGTTATAGATTTTCTGTCTGACTTCTTATAATGCGTTCAGAAATGAGTCAGGCTTTAAGTGCTACAAACAATTCACGTTAAAATTGACTTTTCCTTTTAAAAAACATGTAAATTTTCAAGATTTTAGTCCATGGTTCCATTAAATAGTACTATAAGTTATTTTTAATAAAAAAAAACATTGTTTTACTATCTTGAAATTTCAATGCATTACAGAAGAAGAATAAATTAAAATATTGCCAATTAATAAGACTAAGTAAGAAATATTATTGCAATAACAATCAATATTTAAGCAATATGTCCGATTTAGATACCTTTAAGTAAAAAATTCCAATGCAAAATCCGAAAAATGTTAAGAAGTTTGGGCAAAAAATAATCAGGATTCAGCATTATACATATTTTAAAATCACATGTAGTATAAATAAGAAATTAATATATTTATAAAATCTCTCTTCGTCTAATGTTAAAAAATAGAAAACAAACTCTGTTTTTTCCCCCATTGAAAAATGTTCCAGCACTGATATTGTATTTTGACTATCCTGTAAGACAGCAAAGTTTATTAGATTGCTCACTTATGCTGGAATCAATGAATTTTTTTCCTGAATCAAATGTGTTCCATACTTTGTATCCTATAATTCAATGTTAAACTGACTTTATAATTATATCCATTGCAATGAAAAAGGGAGCATTTATAAAATACTTCAAAATCTTAAGGATGAAATGTACTAAACGGATTAGAATGTCATATAACCATAAGAACTTACTATTATAATAGAATTTTTTTTTTATTTTAAACTATATTTTGAGTTTGGGATCTGCTACTAGATAATTAACGAAGATTTAATCAAAATTCAGCTTTCTCTCTCTCTCTTGGTTGGGTCATAGAATTAAAAATAATAATAATAGAAACCATCGAATAGCGTTTCTAGCTTTGCAATGCGAATTAAAATGTTTGTTTCCAAACTAGTGAGCCTTTTTTATTACTTTATCCTATAAGAAACTATTTATTGATTCTAAAGATGTGTGAAAAAAATATTAAATAAATCCTCAAATTTCTTTAAAATGAGATTTAAATTACTTTAAAAAGGTTGGTAGAAGAATTAAATAAGTAAATTAATATTGTGTATTAAGGGACTTAAGTTTTTAAAGATTAATAATCTAATAAAAAATTAGGAAATATTAATAATGAAACATCAAACCAAAACATATATATATATATATATATATATATATGTGTGTGTGTGTGTGTGTGTTTTAGTTTGCTGCTTCTTTATTAATATTTCCTAATTTTTAAGTTTATATATATCAGTTTAAATTAGTTATAAAAATCTACAAATCCAAGAATTATTTTAACATGCATTTATTTTTCGAATAACTTCTTGAAGAAATTTGGATATAACATGACTTAAAATGTACAATATTAACTGTGTTTTTTATTATCTTTAAAATATGTGAAACCAATTAAGGGCAAACATTCCACGATAATCTCGCTATTTCTATATTCAAAATAAAATACTTAAAAGCAAAAAAAAAAAAACTTATTTGTAACAATGATATCGATTGTTGAATAAGAAAAACAGTTAATTATTTGTAAAAATGAATTAATACGTTGTATTTTTTCTGTTAAGGAAATTTTAAATTAACTTTAATAAATACATCCTGATCCTAGCCATCAATCTTCTAAGTTTAATATCAGATTATTAGTAGATATCGAAGAAATATTGCGTACAATAAATCAATTTTAGGACATATTGCGTAAACGTAACATCTGAACGCGAATAACGATGTACGAGCATTTATTTTACTGAAGTCAAGGTCAAAGATAAGTAAAGACAACAGATGTCTTGGTTTCAGCCTTTTACAGATAATTTAAGGAGCGTTTGTTTTTATTCTTTATATTTACGAGGCTTAAGTTATTGCCCAGAGAAATATTTCTTTGACAACTCATAAGTTACGCGTTGCAAATCTAACCCAAGCGGCATAAACAAAGAAGTATTAAGCTTCAAATGAGAAATTTTATTGCCAGAAATCATTCAAAGAAATACATGAAAGGCGGCGAGGAAAAGCGTAGGTTGAAGTTATTTTGGAAAATCGAACTAATTTTTTTTTCTATTTAAAGGAAGCTAATAAAAATAGGCATGATTAACTGGAAACCTTTTTTCAATTATTTGTTTCTAAATAGCATCACAAGATTATACAGAATGTTTCATTAAGTTTAAATTCAAATACTAAGAAAGTGCTTGGTTTAATTTTTCGTAAAATAATAAATTTTGCAATTGATTCAATACATGTAAGCTAAGTTTTACTGATTGATAGATGCTTAATTTTGCATAATTTTATAGGAATTTCAAAAGTTTTGGAAACTAATAAATAATTACTGATATTTTGTCACACTTTTCGAAATTTCTAAAATCTGAAATTTTCGATTTTTAAAATAGCATCAAAATACTAGCTCACGAATCTTTAGAATGCTTCTTAGCAATGGATTAAAGAATGCTGAAAGGGATTTTTAAATTTAGATTTAAAATTTTTCAATGTAATGCATATTTTAATGAATTAATTCGTACACACACATTAAATTTTTATTAGCTCTGAAATAAGAACATAATTGAAGGAAATCAGATTCCTCGAAATACATAATTCACATGAAAACAAGATTGATTTTTTTTTTCCTTTTTTTAACTATTATTTCCAGGCTGAAATTCTTCTCGTTATTTTATTCTTTTATCCATTTTTTCAACTTTTAAAAATAAATGTTACATTTATAATTGTGAAACCTTAGGTTTTAATTTATTCTTAACACAAAAACCTTTATAAATGATCAGTACATCTATCAATTTACATTGAGGGTTTAATCTCTAGTTATTTTTCAAAAGTAAATGTAATTTGTAAGATATATTTTATTCAATATTCCTACACAAGTATTTCTGCGTGCTTGGAAATATTATACTTTAATTTATTTATTTAATGATATTCATCACTTTTTAAATGGTAACGTTTGGGGTAATAATAATATTTCAGCATCAGAACACTTCCGTTTAAAAAAGATTTCAACATGTAAACACCGATTCCTTTCACCAAGTGACCTTGATGCACCTTGAAGGATATTATGAGAACATAGTGAAATATTATTAAATGAAATGTTAGTAAAATGCAAAGAAAAAAAAATAATCCTGCACTGTGCACAGCATGAAGATGTCTTAAAATACGGAACAAGTTACGATGATGTCGAAAACCTAAATAATATTAGAAAATCAAGGACAATTCTAAGCCGGAAAGTGCTACTCACTAAAATTTAAAAGACTGAACATGTGTTGTTTCCTATTTGAAATAAATACTAATACACGTGTGTCTTACTGGTTTCAGTTCCTATATGCACGCTTCAATGCCTTTTTTTCCTTTTGAAACAGAATACATCATGAATACATCCTGTCATAAAAAGTATCTTTTGTGCATTAAAGTTGTTTATTATATTTCCTGATGAAATATTTGAATTTACTATTGAGAAATGTCAACTCTATATAAAGTACTCTTTGGTTTGATTTTAATACATCATTAAGTAAATAAAGTAATATATTTTCCCTTGTAAAATACCATAAACTGGTTACGTTAGAAAGTTTATTTTGTATATTAATTGATTGGGTTGTTCAAAAACGTATTTAGTGTGATTAAAAAAAAACAAAAGGTACTGAACTGCGAAATTATAATTCTTTAAATTTTTACTGGAAATAATTTGTTTGATATTGATGGTTCTGAGTAAAAATTCTGCGTATTGTATAGTTTATTCTAAATTAATTTGAAAGAAAAATATTTTTAAGAATTTTCATGTTTGTAGAGATACATCTTTTTAATTCAAAACCATTTCGTACTTAAAGTATTAAGATTGAACTATATTTATGCCAATAGAAAGTCAAGAAAAATTCAGTTGATTTAAATAAAATTAATAAATGGATAATAACATATTTTCAACTTACCATGTATTATTTTTACGTTTTATTTGTTTAATTCATTGATAAAGGAACCTTACATTTGCAATTATTTTTAATTTCAAATTTCTTTGTCTTAACGTATATAAATTGCTATTAAATGCTTCTTAATTATAACAGCATCATGATTAACTCTTTTAAATGAATATTTTGTTACTCTTAAATAAAATATTAATATTTAATTGTAACTCTACTGTTACCAATGAATTTATTGTAGAATTATTAATCGTAAATAACAATACAAAAGAATTTCCAATTTATTTATATTGACCGTCTTCCTAAATGGCTTAATTTTCAAAGTTTTGACAAGAATCATATTTTAATCAACAGAAGACCACCCTTTCTATGCTGAGCACCTCTGTAAGTTGTACATAGGTTACTCCGGTTTTAATATATATATAATATTAATTAATCATTAATTTAACTATTAAAACTTTAACAGTTGAATCTGCTCTATATTTTAAAATAAAACAGACCAACAATGTTATTTTTTAAAAAAAATTTCTTGCACAATGACTAAGCGCTATGACATAACATTGTTATTGATAAATAATGTTGATTTTTAAAATATACTGGTATACAAGACTTCGCAGCGTTCGTTTGTATTTATGATTTCGTAAATTATATTTATCTCTCTAAAGCTATATAAGAACGTAATATATACATTAAATCATTACAATGAACCCAGTCCCGTTAGTTAACCACAACTATATATTGACCATTTATTTCCAGTTTCTCTGGTGGTTAATTTATGGGGTTATCATACAGTTTAAAGAACAAAATTTGAAAATTGGCATATTTATAAAAGGAATTGAAAAATTAATATACATAACAAAAAAGACTTACAAGAATTTAATCAAGGAGAAAATCTAATATTTCATTAACTAAATATTTGTTTGTATTTGAATTCTACAATTTGGATTTGAGAGTAGATTAGAAGAATTTTTTTTTACATCAGTAAGATATTTTTGGAGCAAGAGACTCAAATTTGGAAGTATTTTCAATTTACAGATTGCCAGATGTTTATAATTATTAACAAATCATTAGTTGTGGTCCAAGTAAAAAAAACATAAAGACAAGCATTAACTAGATCTTTGAAAATTTATTTGTTTTTGAAAGGCGAGGGTGCACTAGGTGTGTAACGTAATACACTCAGGAGCATTGAAAATAGAGCAACGAGAAGGAAGCGATCTGCAATCGCGAAACTTTGCGAAGTACTTGAACGATGTCCGATATGAAAACGAACCAAATTTGATGATAACGCGCGTGACTACACATTCTGCAGTGACGCTGCAATCAGGAAGTGGGTCCTATATAGATCGGCACATAGTGGAAGATTCATAAACATAACAATCACTTTCCGAATCCAGGAGGACTAAAAAAGCGAAGAATACGATGTAGACATGTGAGAAGACATATTGCACAGTTAAGCGAGTTTGAGAGGAACCTGATCATCTGCTTGAAAATCACCGGCAGATCGAAGCCGTGTATTTCGCCAGGTAGTAATATACTGTTAAAACATATTGGGAGCAGTGAACATGAGATGATGCACACGTGCAGAGAGCCAATTCTGGAACGATCAGGAAGACGAGGCAAGAGGATCGAAGGATTGTGTCAAAAGCGCTCGTGGATCCTATACTGCCTCGTTATATGATACGATCAGATGTAGGGCTTTCAGTTGTTCCACAAACCATTTCCAGACAGACACCTCGTGGAAGAGAAATTTGCAATCCAAGCTTCCTTTAAGTGTACTGTCTTTAACACCGAAACATCTATCGGCGACTCCGTCTACAGTAGGGCCAGGCCAGAACGACGTGGAATGACTCAGATTGACAAAACATAGAGTTTAGTGATGAATCCCTGTTCGTTTTGGGACAGATGATAACCGCGTACGGATGCTGAGGCACCATGGTGAATGGTACAATTGCATTCACCCTGTCACACGACACACTGCCTGCACAACAGGTGTAATAGTCTGGCGAGTCATAGTTTATGACAGCCAGTCCTCTCTAATTAAGGTACGTGGAACCTTAACGGGCCAACATTATGTTGAGGACATTATTCGACCCCACGCGGGATATTTCCTAAATAGTCTTCCAGGGGACATATTTCAGCAATATAATGCTCGTTTGCATACAGCTCGAGTTGCTTAAGATTTTCTATTGCATGTGAATACTTTTCTGTGGCCGGTCCACTCCCCGGATCCCAACCACGTCACTCTGTACATGATTTGTAGGTGGTTGTTCAAAATTTGTGAGCTCATCTGCCTCAGGACAACATCCGACGTCTAATCAGCACAATGTCGGACAGTGGTGCGTCTTACATTGCAGCAGGAGGCGGTTCGACGCTCTATTGAAGTTACTCTGTATTTGTCTAATTGTACACACAGTATTAGTTTAATTGCCTTGATTTTGGGATCAAGTGAATCTCTCATCTATATCATTATGAAAATTAAATTTCACTTCAATCCGAAGCTCCCTTCTTGGTGCGCTATTTTCAATGTTCTTGAATACATATTGTATTGTAAAAGTTTTCAAGTAAGTAAGATTGTTTTTTTTCCCTCTCTCTTTCTCTATTCTAGATTTTTATTTTTAATGACGTTTAATCATAAAACATAAGAGAACTCATACTGGAAAAAATTGTAATACTTTTCATGAACATTTACTTAGTGCATTAAGATGAGTCATAATTTAATGTTGAATCTTCAGGATGATTCATCTTATTAAATGATTTTTCCTAGAGTTAAAGAGAAACCGAACACGATGCTGTATCTCTTAAGAAAAAAATTTCCGCTGATCCCTTTCACAATTTGGATTGTTATTTGATTCAGAGCATCATTTAAAATAATTTTAACCATTTTATCCAATATGTTTTTCGTTGCATAAAAGAAATGTAGGTATATTAATAAGAAACACTTTTAATTGTCAAAATTATCCCATTCATTCAGCTTTGAAGTATTTCCATCTATACAGGATGTGTAAGAGATTTATAAAATTCATTCTATTAGAAATACAGACACTCCGAACATTGCATCTAATGTAACCAATGAGACTATCAGATTTAAGAAACTGAACTTTTATACATATTGATTTATAAATTAAAACAATTACAGAAATATCTTAAAATACAGTAAACAATCATATAAGAGAAATGCTGATATTATTGAAAAAGATACGTTTGAAAGTTTTGGAATAAAATTTGATTTCCAGATTGTTAGTATGTTTTAAATTTTTACATGGTACATTTTTTACCATTTGAGAGTGATTATATAAAATAAATTTTTTTTTGCTAATTTGAACAATAAGAATCAAATTTTTTTTCCATAAAAACAACAGAGTGCTTTAGAAAACGGCAAAATTTATATAGCATAGAAAAATATAAAGCAAAAAATTTACCATGCATAATTAATCAAATGACAATTTGTAATACGTTTTATTTTATTTTATTTATTTATTTTTAGGCCAAAGCGTTGAAAAACAATTTGTAACACTTTTTTTTATAAAGCGTTGAAAAGTGCATGAATAAATAACACATGTTTCCGTTCTGAAATATGAAGTTTTTTTTTGTCAAGTGTGAAATATAAAGAAAAATTCAAATCCGGTTACTTGTAAATAATATGAATTTTGTAACACGTAATAATAATTTGTATATTATAAGTTTTTTTTTTAATCTTATTCATTATACTCCCGCTTGAAAGAAAAATGCGGTCATGTCTCTAAAAGTCACAAGGTTGACTAGCTGTTTGCCCTACCAGAAGCGTTTAAGGCCTTGAAGGCCTCTGGGCTAAAGTCCCGCTATTCATAACATTTTAAAAACCCATTCACGTTTGAAAACAGAAGGTGAAGAAAGAAATGCAGTGAAACACATATATGATGTAAAAATGCATTAAGATAAATGTTTCAATCCAACAGGAAGTACCTTCAGAGGATTTAGCCTTTGATATTGAAAACAGAGCACCAAACAATGTATTATTAAAAAAAATCATAAATCTCTTAACACATGTTCTTAAATTATATTCAAATTGGCATATGTATAACAATTTATTTATATGGACTCTTTTACTAAATACTTTTCATAGGTTTTTATTAATTTGAAAAATGTAGAATGGTCGAGACACACACACAGAGAGATTAACACATCCTAGATCTTTTAAAATCAACGTTATTATAGTTTGATCAACAATTTACAATTCTTTTCCTTTTCTGTAAATCCATATTAACCGTAAAAACAAGATCATAGGATATTAAAAACTTTTTGTTAAATAGCAATATATGAATTTTTTTCAAACCAAAATTCTAATTTAAAAAAAATATATCAGCAAATTAATATTCTTCGAATTCAGTTAATAGCTTACATTTTTAAAGTCCCATCAAGAAATTTGAACAATTTCAAGGGAAACTTTTTTATAACACATCGATCAATAACTCCCGAGTCTAACATTGAAAACAACATTTTTTTT
>BMAW01052645.1:485867-566758 GCA_019974015.1 Nephila pilipes | reverse complement strand
GCGGCTGCTTGCATTCTATACCACAGCAAATTACAGTACCTTGCTGCAAGGAAAAAAGGGCATGGCAAAATACCTAAGATGAAATGTACAAATGGACAGAATGTTGAACAAGAACTATACAGAATTTTTTTTGTTTAAACCCAGGCTTTTGAAAGCCGGGGACGTATACTAGTCAGTATTTACCGTACCAGCTTGCTGCGGTAATTAAAAGGCTACTAGAAACAATGAAGAAAGCCAGCTAAATGCGAATTAAAAGGTTGTTTGTTCAGTGTTTTTTTACAGCTTTGGTCTTGCGTGAAACTAGTTTGTTGAGCTCAGCATGTGAAAAATATAAATAAATTTCAAATTTTTTTTAAAATGGCATTTAAAAAGGGTAGAAGAACCAGCCAGTAAACAAGGCTGTGTATAAGGGACGTTTTGTTATTGCCACCAAAATTTGTGTTACTGTTTACAAACCAAAAAACAGCGGCGGCAATATATGTGTGTGTGTGTGTGTGTGTTTTAGTTTTGCTGCTTTATTAATATTTCCTAATTTTTTAAGTTTATATATATCAGTTTAAATTTAGTTATAAAATCTACAAATCCAAGAATTATTTTAACATGCATTATTTTTCTGAATAACTTCGAAGAAATTTGGATATAACATACCTTAAAATGTACAATATTAACTGTGTTTTTTTATTATCTTAAAATATGTGAACCAATTAAGGCAAACATTCCACGATCTCTTCGCTATTTCTATATTCAAAATAAAAATACTAAAAGCAAAAAAAAAAAACTTATTTGTAACAATGATATCGATTGTTGAATAAGAAAAACAGTTAATTATTTTGTAAAAAAAATGAATTAATACGTTGTATTTTCTGTTAAGGAAATTCTTAAATTAACTTTACTAAATACATCCTGATCCTAGCTATCAATCTTCTAAGTTTAATATCAGATTATTAGTAGATATCGAAGAAATATTGCGTACACAACTTAATTTTAGGAGAGCATTGGTGTAAACGTAACATCTGAACGCGAATAACGATGTAATGAGCATTTATTTTACCAGTCAAGTATCAAAGATAAGTGTTAATAACAGGTTTTGCTTACGCTGCTGCTTTGCTGCGCGCGCTTGCAGCGGCAAATGCGCGCGCAAACGCGCCAGCAAAGGCGTTGCCGGCAGCCAGCGCGTACCAGTCGCAGCAGGCGGTGCGAAGCGGCAGCGGCTGGCGTACGGCTGGCGAAAGCAGTAATCGGAATCTTTAGAATGCTTCTTTAGCAATGGATTAAAGAATGCTTTTGAAAAGGGATTTTTAAATTTAGATTTTAAAATTTTCAATGTAATGCATATTTTCATAATGAATTAATTCGTACACACATTAAATTTTTTATTAGCTCTGAAATAAGAACATAATTGAAGGAAACTGATTCCTCGAAATACATAATTCAAGATGAAAACAAGATTGATTTTTTTTTCCTTTTTTTAACTATTATTTCAGGCTGAAATTCTTCAAGTATTTTGTTCTCTTTTATCCATTTTTTCAACTTTAAAAATAAATGTTACATTTATAATTGTGAAACCTTAGGTTTTAATTTATCTTAACACAAAAACCTTTATAAATGATCAGTACATCTATCAATTTACATTGAGGGTTTAATCTCTAGTTATTTTTCAAAAGTAAATGTAATTTGTAAGATATATTTTATTCAATATTCTACACAAGTATTTCTGCGTAACGGAAATATTATACTTTAATTATTTATTAATGATATCTCATCACTTTTTAAATGGTAACGTTTTGGGGTAATAATAATGAGTTTCAGCATCAGAACATCTCCGTTTAAAAAAAGTGATCACATGTAAACACTGGTCTCCTTTTCACCAAGTGACCCTGATGCACTTTGGAAGGACATTATGAGAACATAGTGAAGACATAAATGAAATGTTAGTAAATGCAAAGAAAAATAACTGCATCAGTAATACGAAGATGTTCAACATGGAACAAGTTACGATGATGTCGAAAACCTAAATAATATTAGAAAATCACATAATTCTAAGCCGGAAAGTGCTACTAAAATTTAAAAGACTGAACATGTGTTGTTTCCTATTTGAAATAAATACTAATACAGGTAACTTTTAATACTTTAGTTCCTATATGTACGCTTCTATCGCTTTTTTTTTTTTCCTTTTGGAAACAGAATACATCATGAACAGATCCTGTCATAAAAGTATCTTTTTGTACAAAGTTGTTATTATATTTCCTGATGAATATTTGAATTTACTTATTGGAGAAAATGTCAATCCCATATAAAGTACCTTTACTTGATTTTAATACATCATTAAGTAACAAAGTAATATATTTTCCTTGTAAAATACCATAAACTGGTTACGTTAGAAAGTTTTATTTTGTATATTAATTGATTGGGTTGTTCAAAAACGTATTTAGTGTGATTAAAAGGTACTGAACTGCGAAATTATAATTCTTTAAATTTTTTTTACTGGAAAGAATTTGTTTTGATATTGATGGTCTGAGTAAAAAATTTGCGTATTGTATAGTTTATTCTAAATTAATTTGAAAGAAAAATATTTTAAGAATTTTCTATGTTTGTAGAGATACATCTTTTTTTAATTCAAAAAAAACCATTTCTGTACTTAAAAGTATTAAGATTGAACTATATTTATGCCAATAGAAAGTCAAGAAAAAAGTTCTAGTTGATTTTAAAATAAAAATTAATAAATGGATAATAACATATTTTCAACTTACTAAGTGTATTATTTTTACGTTTTGTTTGTTTAATTCATTGATAAAGAACCTTACATTTTGCAACATTTTAATTTCAAATCTTTGCCTTTAACGTATATAAATTGCTATTAAATGCTTTTAATTATACCATAACAATAGATTAACCTTTAAATGAATATTTTGTTACTTCCAACAAAATATTAATATTTAATGTAACTCACTGTTACCAATGAATTTATTGTAGAATATTTTGACCGTAAATAACAATACAAAAGAATTTCCACTTATTTATATTGACTACCTAAATGGCTTATTCAAAGTTTTGACAAGAATCATATTTTAATCAACAGAAGACCTGCGCGGTACGCAAAAAGTGCGCAAGCAGTGCGCGCGGCGTGGCGGCGCGGGCTGCGTATGCAGATTTTGGAGCAAGAGACTCCAAATTTGGAAGTTATTTTCAATTTACATCAAGGATGTTTATAATTACAATAAATCATTAGTTGTATCCAAGTAAAAAAAAACATAAAGACAAGCATTAACTAGATCTTTGAAAATTTATTTGTTTTTGAAAGGCGAGGGTGCACTAGGTGTGTAACGTAATACACCCAGGAGCATTGAAAATAGAGCAACGAGAAGGAAGGACTGCAATCGCGAAACTCTGCGAAGTACTCTGAACGGATGTCCGATATGAAACGAACCAAATTTGATGATAACGCGCGTGACTACACATCTGTAGTGACGCTGCAATCAGGAAGTGGGTCCTATATAGACGGCATAGTGGAATCATAAACATAACAATCACTTTCCGAATCCAGGATAATTAAAAAAAGCGAAGAACAATGATGGGTGACATGTGGAGAAGACATATTGCTAAAGTTAAGGAGTTTGAGAGGAATCTTTGATCATCTGCTTGAAAACACCAGCAGATCGAAGCCGTGTATTTCGCCAGGTAGTAATATACTGTTAAACATATTGAGCAGTGAATGAGATGATGCACACGCAGAGAGCCACCTAAACGATCGTAGCATTTGAGGCAAGAGGACGAAGATTGTGTCAAAAGCGCTCGTGGATCCTATATCGTTTCGTTATATGATACGATCAGATGTAGGGCTTTCAGTTGTTCCACAAAAAAACCATTTCAGACAGACACCTCGTGGAAGAGAAATTGGCAACCAAGCTTCCTTTAAGTGTACTGTCTTTAACACCGAAACATCTATCGTATGACTCCGTCTACAGTAGGGCCAGCCACAGAACACGGAATGACTTCAGGATTGACAAAACATAGAGTTGAAGATGAACTTCGTCTGTTTTGGGACATGATAACCGCGTACGGATGCTGATGTTCATGGTGAATGGCAAAGGTCTGTATCTACCCTGTCACACGACACACTGCCTGCACAACAGGTGTAATTAGTCTGGCGAGTCATAAATATGACAGCCAGTCCTCTAATTAAGGTACGTGGAACTCAACGGCCAACATTATGCTGGAGGACATTATTCGACCCCACGCGGGATATTTCCTAAATAGTCTTCCAGACATATTTCAGCAATATAATGCCTGTTGCATACAGCCTGAGCGCTGCTTTAAGATTTTCTATTGCATGTGAATACTTTTCTGTGTCGGTCCACTGGGATCCCCAAACAACGCGGCGCCGTATGCTGCGCGAAAAGTAGCCAGCGGCAATTTGGATTATTTGATTCAGAGCATCATTTAAAAATAATTTTAAATCCATTCATTCGTCATGTTTTTCGTTGCATAAAAAAGAAATGTAGGTATATTAATAAAGAAAACACTTTTAATTGTCAAAATTATCCCATTCATTCAGCTTTAAAAGTATTTCCATCTATATTATGTGATGTAAGAGATTTATAAAATTCATTCTATTAGAAATACAGACACCCGAACATTGCATCTAATGTAACCAATGAGACTATCAGATTTAAGAAAGAAATTGTCCTTATACATATTGATTTATAAATTCAAAACAATTACAGAAATATCTTAAAAATGTTGCAAACAATCATATAAGAGGAAATGTTGATATTATTGAAAAGATACGTCGGAAAGTTTTAGAATAAAAATTTGATTTCAGATTGTTAGTATGTTTTTAAATTTACGGTACATTTTACCATTTGAGAGTGATTATATAAAAATAAATTTTTTTTGCTAATTTGAACAATAAGAATCAAATTTTTTTCCATAAAAAACAACAGGAGTGCTTTTAGAAACGGCAAAACTTATATATATAGAAAAATATAAAGCAAAAAAAATTTACCATGCATAATTAATCAAATGACAATTTGTAATAATACGTTTTACGAAGCGGCGTATGCAGCGCGCGAAAAAGGCCAGCTACTTTTGGTGGCGAAGCGTTTCGGAAGCAGGAAGGTTGCGTAGCAGGCAAAATAAACAAGGAATGTACAAAAGGTGGCTTGGTAGCGTTACAGCTTGGTTTACTATTTATATATGGACTCTTTTACTAAATACTTTTCATAGGTTTTTGCTAATTTGAAAATGTAGACGTATTTAGATACACACACAGAGATTAACACATCCTAGATCTTTTAAAATCAACGTTATTATAGTTTGATCAACAATTTACAATTCTTTTCCTTTTCTGTAAATCCATATTAACCGTAAAAAACAAGATCATAGGATATTAAAACTTGTTAAATATTACAATATATGAATTTTTTCAAAACCAAATTTCTAATTTAAAAAATATATCAGCAAATTAATATTCTTCGAATTCAAAGTTAATAGCTTTACATTTTTAAAGTCCCATCAAGAAATTTGAACACTTCAAGGAAACCTCTTTATAACACATCGATCAATAACTCCTGAGTCTAACATTGAAAACCAACATTTTTTTGTAAAATTTTTTTTTTATCATCAACATACACCTTTTTTTTTAATCACCTTTAGGGTGATAACTGTTCCAACGCTTTTCCAAATCTTTTTTTTTTTTTTTTTTTTTCCCCAAATTTTTTTTTTTTTTTTTTTTCGCAAGAAATCTTTTTTGTTGCGAGTAAATAGCGATAAACAGCTTTCTGAATCATCGACTCGTTGCTGTTTTTGTTCCATCGAAAGCAATCGCGGCACCCACTTGGAAAAAACCTTTTTCACTTCACTTCAAAAAACCTTTTTCAGTAAATACACTTCCATATGATATCTGTGTCATCTCAGCAATCGCACGGAGCTTCACTTTACGATCTTTCATTATAATTTTTGTCACTTCACTCACATTTTCCGGTGTAACGGCTTCCACGGGTCTACCCGAGCGTTCCGCGTCATTTGTGTCGGTACGACCACGTTTAAACTCGGCAAACCACAGACAAATCGTTGCTTTTGATGGACAAGAGTCCGGGTAACATTTTTCAATCCATTGTTTCGCTTGCACGGTGTTTTTACCCATTAAAAAACAATGTTTTATCAGAACACGAAACTCGGTTTTTTCCATTTTTTAAACAAACTACAAAACGACTTTACTCCAACCTCGATAACTGAGCTGTTTCTGGTCCGATCGACTTAAAATTTTGACACGTTTCAAGCAAAGGTTAGTACTCTAGAAAGACCTGCTTACTGGTTTACTACGAGCGCCATCTCTGGGTTAGTCTCGGGAGTTATTGATTGATGTGTTATACAACTAAATTATATATCTCCCATGAAAACAACTTATATTTCAGATAGCCCAAATGTCGTCTTCGTCACTTGACCATGGCTAAAAATAACGAGATCCGTTACCATTATGTTACCATTATGTTATTTCTAAGAGTGACGTTAATAAACAATCATTCAATCGCAATTTTAAATTTGAGAAAGTGTATTTATTGTTACGATCAATTGTAATAAATTGTTTAAAAGTCGTAACTTAAAAAAAATCAAGGTAACATAAGGACTAAATATAATATTATGGAAACTATTTTGTTTTCACTGAATTTCACAAATAGAGTTTTTGCTATTATAATAAATACACAACTTCTCAATGAAAACGAATGAGATAAAAAATATTTAGATATTGTTTGAGTTTTTGTTTTCAAATTTATTTGTAATAATTTTCGATTAAGGAATTGGTTGAGACTGCACAATTTTTTTTAAATAATATTTACAAAGATTTAAAAGAAAGTTAAGAAAGAGATTTTCAATACACGTCTCACGCAAAAAAGTAAATGCTCTTAAATTAATATCAAATAGTACGGATACAAATATATAATACAACCAAAAATAAATAGCACTTTTTGAGAAATATTTTTATAAATGTTCTTACCCCTAAGTGTCTACCTTCCACAAAAACTTGAGGTACGATTACTCTTGTTAAACCTAGTCTTTCTCTGACTTCTTGTTGGAAACCTCTATTCATAAAAACATCTCGTTCTTCAAATTTCACCATTAATGTTTCTAATATTTTTCTTACTTTACGACATCTTTCAAAAGTTGTTCGGACAATACCCATAGATGTTGTGTAAAAGACTATGCGACCCACTTCTTCCTGGTCGTAATTCCTCTAAAAAATAAAACAGAAAAATTAGCATATAATAAAATTAAAACATAAGAAAGTTGCATGGAATATTTGTTCCCATAATCTAGCAGCTCACACTTCTTATGCATGCAAATAATTATATTTGCAGAAAGAAAATATTTTTGACTTTATATTTCAGTAATTTATCTTTAGATTTTATCGCAAATTCTGTAAATTTTGTCTTGTTTATAATGAGGAAATCTAAACTAACTCCTTTACTGAATAATATGTCAGCAAATAGTATCTATCTCTTTTCTAGAGGAAAATTAAAGAAAAAAACGGAATTACAGTTAGTTATTCAAAATCTGTTTCCTGAATGTCAGTGTAGTCAAGAAACTCATTTCTTTACGTTATTCTCATTGAATACTATTAATTCATGAATCAAATCAATAATAACCATAAATTATTAAAATTTTGGAATATTTATGAAACTTTTTGAAGCAGCACAGTTTATTAGTTGCAGTTAAAAGATTCATAAATTAAATTGATTATACCAGAAAAAAATGCACGAAAATTTTTTAAACTGTTTTTGGTGGCCGCGAATCGAGGCCGGCGGTTTTCATTGAGTAATGGGTTCGAGCCTTGATGCCACTATAAACCCGCCGTATAGCCGGGGTTGATGCACGTTAAATTTGTCGAGCTTCAAATTCCTCCTATTAGCGTGGTGTAGAAGTTTGGAGAAGTAAGTGCCAGCGCAGGTGTTGTTGTCGTCACTTGACCGAGACTCAAAATTACGATGTTTAACGCCAGTAGCCTTCGTGTAGCTTCTAGTGTGACGTTAATAAAATCAGTCAATCAATCAAGCTGTTTTGAGTAGGTTTTCGCTGAACTCTTTTCAAAAGTCATCCGCACTTTTTTTTTGTAACAGCCAATAGCCACTTCTTTTAAAAAAATTCATTCTCGATTTCATCTAACATGTATTCAATTGATACAATTATTTATACTGTGTTTATGTAATTTGTTGAATTGTAAACAAGATTTTTACATTCCTGAATGTAGACCTCTACGGTTGTTGCAATGCTGCACAAAAAGTTGAAATTTTAAATTTAATTAATTAAAAAATTCAGAAATTAAAGCTAAGTCCTGAAAATTTTTTCCGTGGCCTTAAGTAATAAGTATGAATATAAACATACGTTTCAAAATATAACTAATCAAAAAAATTTAAATGTCACTACAAGATGTACAATTGTGTCATGTCCGTTTCATTGATATTTCACTTTATTCTTTTTTTAAAATTAAAATGATTTCGCAGAAAATGTATATTTTCAATCATATATTAAGTAGGAGATTTAAAAATTGAATAAAATACAGCAAGCAGAATCTTTCAGTCAGTTACCTATTCTTTTAAAGAACATCATTTTGGATTATCAGTGCGAGTAAAGAGCATTAATATTAACTGTCGCAATCGAATGCGTGAGATGCGACACATCTGCGAAATAATCTCTAACTCGTGAGGGAAATAAATGAATTGGTTGCGGCAATGAATACTGTCGCAACAATGATAAACGATGAGTTTTATGTGTCTAAAAAAGTTGACATTAAAAGGCAATCAGTTCAACACTGAAGTTAACCATATAAGAAGTAATCAATCCCTAGCATAAAAGTTTATGGGATTAGCTATAAAGTTAATAACATTTCAAGCAAACATAAATTCGTTTAATGGAAAAATTTCTACTGTATTTTTAGATAAAAAGTGAAAATGAAATGTAATATCATCTTTTCTTTTTTCAATGAATTTACAAGTTTCACTGAGTTTTTATTTCTAAGTTACTAAATAAAATGTTACCAACATATTTTTTCCTTCACAACACCCGGAAATATATCGTAGGTTAGCTGAATAGTAAATTTTAATTTTTTAGATACCTTTCAATTCTTATTTTTAACTTCTGTCCAATTGCGAGAATTATATTTCTTGGTTATATATATCCCACGTACTTTTTTATTATTTATCTTTTCACTTCATGCTTAGAGTGGGCTATTCTAAAGAAGACTCAAAGACAAATCACAAGGGCGAAAAGTTGAACGAAGGCGGTTTAAGGTGGCCCTTAATCAATACAGTGAGATCATATAACAGAATGAGGTCAAAATATTGCTTACCCATTTAGGTAATAGTTAGTTTCATAGGAATTGTGATGATTCATAAGAGAAATGAATCATTTTTCAATCTGAAGCTAAATATATATTTACTTCTAAAGTTTAGTATTTAAAGATTAAATAGACATCCCATTTTTTTTTCATCTTTCAGTATCATTATAATTTAATGAAGCGATTAGATGGAGAAATCATTTTAAGAATAGAATCAAAAATGTAAAAAGGTTATAAAATATTTCGAACTAGTTCATACTTATATAATCAAAGCATTTAGTTAAGAGAAATGTGTAGATAAAAATAACTTATTTCCTAAAATTTGTCTTAAAAGAGGGAAAGCGTTAAACGTTTTTTTTAAATAATTTTAGCATTATTTTTGTATAAAAACATTCTGTCTACGCACCTACTAAAGCAAAATCTATAAGCTTTTCAAAAAATACTATAACTTCTTGATACTTTATTGTATTGTAGAGCATTCAAATTATTTATAAAAAAAATACTGCTCATATATTTAATAGTTTATATATAAGTTAATTTTTGGCATTGTGTGTGTAATATAGTTGAATTAAATATCTAATTTGTATACTTTGGTGAAATTTATGTTATAGATCGCATTGTTGCTCTAATATAAAAGTCTTATATTCCCGTCTAGGTATTGCTAATTTTTTTATTGAAATATTATTCACAAATTGGCCTCTATCCCGAATTTTCATAAAATACTAAGATTCGATTAATTGTAATAAATGAATAAAAAAGACAACTATGATATATCAATGTCGGGTTACTTTTTCATGATTTATCTTGCATTGAATGATATTAAAGAAAATATTTCATTATTTTAAACACAAAATTAACTGATTTCGTACCGTTAAAAACCATAATGAATGAAGATGAAATAAGTTAAAAATTCGCAGAAATACATCATCGTAAAGGAAAATGTAACTCCGTGCTTGATTAATTTTTCAAATTTGCTTTTATTTATTTATTTGGGAGAAGGGAGTAAATGACGAAATAATTAAACATATCCAACATTTTGCATAGAATTTTTACTGACCAATACATTTGAAAATCCGTAAACATCTAGTTCAACAAAAGAAAGATAATTCTTTCTTAGATGCATAAAATAAATTATAATGAAACTTTATATGTGATAAAATTATTAATACTTATTTCACTATTTCAGAAGAAAAAAAATTCTCTTAAGAAAGTATTACTATACAGTTTTCAAAAAACAAAACAAAAAAAAACAAAAAAACGTCACTTAAATTAAACAATAAAAAGTCTATTGACATTATTTTGACAGAACTTTCAATCGAACTTAAAAAAATTGATCTTTTTTTTTATTTCTTCAATTATAGTTTGTTTTATATAGGTTAACATTCAGATTTCAGCACCTCTATCTTCAATGATTTTTTTAAACTGTCGTTTATCGTCATCGAAGTACATTTCAATAAGCTTATTACAGGGCCATATCATTCTCGAATTTCATTTGCTTAACCTGCATCTGTCACTTCTTGTTCCTTTTCCTGAAAACAAGAGCACAAGGAAATAAAACAGAAGGAGAAAGAAAGGGCAAAAAAAGAGGAAAAAAAAAGAGAGAGAAAAATAAATTCCTGAATGCAATAACTGAAAAATACTTTTCCCCCCATTTAAAGGTGCTGTATTTTTTTCTTCGGTTCTGACACAATGAATTCAAAAAATAGCATTCTGTCGTTCCACATGAGTTGGTGAACGGAACAATAGACGTGTTTATTCAACTAATGGCATCAGAGGTGTTTCGAGCTTTGAGGAGACTCTTTATAATCTGATGTGTCGACTCAAACTCTGAAATTGCACAATTTCACCTCAATAATATAAAGCTTATCCAGAACTCTCAGGGAAAAAAATTCACCGGCCTCATTTATGCTTCGCTCAACTGCATGAAAAAGAAGTGAAAAATTCGGCGACTTCATATATATTTTTCTATAGACCACCGTAATTTCAAGGTTTCCTTTGAAAACAAAGCTTGTCTTTCTTTAACGAAGCTGAATTACTCTGAAATTTCATCCAGTGTATATAAAATAATCACTAAATTAAAAAAAGAAATTCTTTAAACTCAAGATGAAGAGTTTTGTACTGAATTAATTTTGATTGGTTGTTTATTAATGTCACACTTAAAGCAACACGAGGGCTACTGGGGATGTATCTTGAAACTTTAAATATTAATTTAGTAGTAAGGACGTCACCTGAGCTGTCACCTCCCTCCACAAATTTCCTCATCACGCTAACGGTAGGACTTAGACCTTGTCAGATTTAGAGTCAACTGAGGTTTAATTTAAAAATTTAATGACATTCATGAAAAAAAAACATGAATTTTTATTTAAAAAAATTTAATATGTATAAAATGTTAAAATAAATCTTGCTCTGCAAAAAATATTGTCACATATTACATTTAGAAATGAAGTAAGCAAAACAAAAATAAACTTCTTATTATAAATTTAAAAAGAATATTTATTCCTATTTCTCTGTTCTTATATTAATTAATATTTTTGTGAGAAAAATTAATGCGCATAAATATGAAGGAGGAAATATTTCATGAAATATTTCCGAAGAAAATTCTGAAGGAATTTAAAAGAAAAGTTTTTTAATATATATAAAGTTCTTAAAGTCTCTTTTAACCATTTATATTTAATTAATAATATATTAATTTACCAACATAGTTTCTATTATCAATAACAGATTTAAGTGAAAACACGCTTTTTACTTTTTAATGGAGTAAACGATGGTAAATAAACTTTTTCATATTTAAAATGGTCAAAATGCTACTGGTATAAACTATTTCAATAATTTAAACAGTTTTTATTCTCATAAAAATTTTTCCTTAAAATGGATTTTTAACAAAATGTGTCTTTTCACACATAAACGCATTCATTTCAACATATTAATCCTCATTTCAAATAAAATATATGGAAAATATTTTTGTAAAACAATCCTGAATTAATGGAATGCTTTCAATTTCAAAATTCCAAAAAAGGCGTTGTTTTTTCTTATGTCAAAATTATTGTATGGACACACATTGCCTGAACGCACATTTATGTCCTAAATTGATAGGAACTATTAATTCCTTTTTAATATTAATATAAAGTTATATAAAAACCATTATTCCACTACTCATGAATGAATAATAAAGTCTTGTATGTGAATTCAAATAAATTTTGAGAATAATTTTTCTTGTGATTATCTTACTAATAAAACTTCCATAAAAACTTACACCAAGCGTATCGTTACCTCAGACAGATGAGAAAAGTTTCACTGGAATATAAGAAAGCTTCCTACTATTTAAAATTGAAGCCTACGCGTCTGTTTTTGTAACGGGATTATGATCGCCCTTTATGGCGATGCGTTTTGCATGGATGAAAAGTCTGGTTCTTTACCATCTCAACTTTTCATGGGAGAGTAGACTAGAGATATTTTCCGACCCACGCATAAATTGTTGCTCATAAAGCAATCTCTTAATATATTGATAACTCGGAGAAAGCGACTCCGTTATCGAACTGTATCTCAAACCTTCCTGAATGAGTAAACCAACCTTAACTTAGACTTTGCTTTTTTGTTTTGTGCTCGATTGCTTGGTGACCTGAGAAATCCATCTAAGGACGATAGGGTTCAACTTTTTTTTATCACTTTCAAAACAGCATGTTTCTCTTTATTAATAATTTTTATAAGCCCTACAGATATTTTTAAGTCTGCTTATATAAGGGTATTTTCGATCAAAATTAGAAAGCAGATCATTAGTTAAAATCAGTTTCGTAGTAAATAAATAAAAATAACATATTTAAGTCAAATAAATCATCATCAAATAGCATCCTACTATACAACTTTTTTTTAAAATTTTAAGCTATCTTCCATTTTTGAATTTTTAATAACCTTATTCGTTTAACATTAAGGTTTAAGTATAAACCAATCTCACATTCAAACCAGCATTTCATAAACTGGGGTATATGAATCTCTGATATTATCAGAAATATTTATAGTGTATACAGAAGGATTTCTGCAAAGGAATAATAAGAACATTATTTTATCCATCGCCCTCCCCTCCAAATACAATTCCTAAAAGGGGAAGTGCATTTTAAGAGTACATTTAGTATTTTTCAGGATCAAGGGTCTAAGAGAAAAATTTATGAACCTTTGATTAAAACTACCTATATTTTAAAAATAAGTAATTAGCTTGATAATTTTTAAGGTTTATTATTTTAAAAATAATAAAAATTACTGTAATTTTGCTTTGAATTAAAATGCATTCCTTTCGTGATTATAATTTTCTAACTTGAATAACTATATTTTTAATAAATTAATAGAGAATAATCATTCCTGATTTATTGAGTTATGAGGAATCTATGAGTGAAGCGAGAAAGAGGTTTTTATCTTTAATCCTTCTTCAGATGTATTTTCAAATACATTCTATAAACGAAATTGTTTTTTGATGAAAAATAAAGTGAAACAAAAGTTATTTAAACTCATTTAAAAAATGTACGCGTCTTATTATGTATATAAAAATTTAGATAGCATATAAAAAAAGAATTTTTAATTACGCCTTGTACACTAATATAAGGAGCAATTCAGTAGTTAAAGTCCTTTTTTCAGTCCATAATCTCCATTAGAATTTGTATCCCATATCTAATAATTTTCAGCGATATTTAATATTTATTTAAAAACCTTGACGTGCATTAAAAATACCGGTTTAAAATAAATGAATCATATAATTGTAAAGAAACTGCAATTCATCCTAAGAAACTTATTAAGTTAATGAATATTACTGAAATATAAAAAAGGTTACTAACTGAGATTCTGGTACAACTTATAACACAATTATAAACTTTCTTCAGATATTCACTACGCTTTTTAAAGTGCAGTAGACTTCTAATAAACCTTTTACAAGTATAGTGAGTTTATATATCTAATGTCTGTATGGAAAGATATCATCTAGTTCATTTTCATGTCAGTTAATTATAATTTTTTAAACATTTTACAGTGTTTTTTTATTCTAAAATTTAAAATGGAAAAACATATGCAATCATCTTTTAAAAATAGCTTTCAATTGCTTTGAATTTAGAATTTTAGTCCGTGTAACACATACTTTCTACAGAAGTACAGAAGAGGTTTACACTTTTTAAAAATAATTTTGGGGGTATTTTCAATGTTTAAAATTAAAGGATTAATTAATTAAATGTCTAATCTTGCTTAACTATATATCTCCATCCTGTATTCCATGACAAAAGGGCATTTTCTAAAATTTTAAAGGGCATTGCTTACCCTCCCTCTTTCACTACTTTTCAGATTCCATCAAATGGTGGTTGGGTTTGCGCTTCGAAAACACTCTTTTCATCAGACTAAAGGCACTTTAGTCCATAGGTGAAACATCAAGGGAATTTTCAGGAATATGAAGAAAAAGTAATATGCTATACATGTGCCTTTTTTCATTTTTTCTAGGAATGCAGTGGTAGTTTTTGGAAGTATGACTGCTGTTTTTGTCTTAATATACAGGTTTACTCTTAAGCCGTAGATAAAATTTCATCAGTAAATATGGGACATAAAATATTCTCCTTATAGTATGAAGAGTTAATTTTAAAATTGGCTTCCACTCTTCTGATTTTTTTTCCCATTGTAAGAGAGATCTGCGACAATCATAAAGCCTTTACTGAAACTTTCTTTGCATTTTCAGAGCAAGATTTGGATATCTTTTTCATCACAGTTTCGACAGAAAATATGTCTTTTTTACTATAGTCATTAAGGTAATCCCATATTTTTATATGGGAAATTATTTCCATTTATCTCCTCCTAAATGATTTTCATACACTACGCTACAAAATATCTTACGTTCAGGCAAATCCCTCGGCAAAACACTGTGGTGATTGAATATCTTTTTTACAATTTTTAAGCTGCAAATCTTTGTAAATTACGTTGTTTATTGTTACTACAGGTGTTTGAAAATAATTTCAAATTGATTTCTGTGTCAATGGAGTTTTATTCGTAACCATTCGCTTCGCTTAAGAAATATTCAAAACCAATACGTACCTTTTTAAGGGATTATTCTTTCCAATTATCAATTAATTTACCCTTTCCAATCATTTATGTTGCTTATTTTGCACTAAGAAATTTTTATATCATGCGTTTCACAATGTTATTTTATCACAGAATAAGAACATTTCTCTATAGAAAACACAATCCTCAGCTTGTTTACATCCACCATTTTGAAACAAGAATAAATTTGAAAGTATCAAATGATAATTTAAATTAATAATAAATGGTTTCCAAGAAATGTTCTATATTTCAATCATTGTAATTCCTTCAATCCATTTCAAATCTTTTGGGAATTCGGCTTCAAGAATTGATGATCCATTTTTTAAACAATCAAGAATTCGTCTGTATTACAAAAAATATATATTCGAAGTACTTTTTTATAAATATAAAACCACTATTTATCTATTTTTAACTTTAAATATTCACTAAATTATCTATAATCCATATTATAAATAAGCTATGAACAATTTCAATGATTTTTATCATATTTTCTCGTGTTTTTTTTCACATTTCGGGTATGAATTCAAACTATTATTCATTTATGATCATACTATCACGTAACTTTAACTGCATCAGCAGTTTCACGTTCGAAACAAAGCCTACCAAAATAAAATCAACTATCTCACCCATTTCAATTGATTTCCCTCTTATATGCATCACTCTTTTTGATGTCACAGCCGAAATTCACTTGACTCTGACAATTAACGTTCGGTTGCATGATCGGTGTTGCAGGACCAAAGTTTACTTTCCCCAGTGAGTATTCGTGACGAGTTTACCTCAAAGCTATCACACATCTATCTCCGATTTTTTTTCTTTGTGGTTTATTTTCTAGCTCTATGGCTTACAGATCTAACAAAAATTGTACAGTTCGTTGCCATCGAAAAATAACGTCAATCATTCAGTGAAATTGAGGAGTATCAATTTTCGTTCTCATAACAACACAACATTGATCTGGATGTTGAAAATCGAGTGGACAGAAGATGAATTGATAAGAGAAAGTGGTTGAAAATAACAAATCATGCAGAATCTAATTTTTGGCTAAAAATAGAATTCAGCATTCTGTAAAATTTATGTCTAGAAAGATATATTAAGGGATTGAATTCCAAAAGGAAATTGTAAAAAAATAAAGGAATCGATTCCTTCAATTGTGAATAAATAAAAATAGTTCTAGTTCATAAAGAATTTCTAGCAAGAACATTTTGAAATAAATAAAGCATTATCATCGATGATTCTGTGGTATAAACAGTCATAGAAAATCAGAAAAAAATAAGTTATTTTTAAAATAAGCCATCCAAATCGTTTTCTGAAATCAAGGTCGACGGTTTTCTCTTTCAACTTGTTTGAATTATTTTTCTTTGGCACTTAACGTGAAAGACATTATAAATACACTTTTGTATTATGAAGCAGAAAAAAATTATACTTGTTCTTAATTACTTCCTTTTTGAAAATTTACGTTACTTTAACGCCGGATTCTATTCAAAGGAGGTAAAAACAAATTAATTTTATTAAAATGATATTTCCTTTATCTCAGCGGCATCCTTTTTTAGAAATTATTTCACGTAATTGTTTATATTAACTTTGAAAACAGTAAACATAAAATGTTTGTAACTAATTTATTTCAATATTCCAAAGAAAGAAAATATTAAAAATTGCTTAATGTGTATACGATTTTATTTAATAGAATTACATCGAAAAGACATTCATAAATATCGTACTTCAAAATAAAATATCTTCCTCTATAACATTTTCATGCATCGTATGATAATAACTCTAATTTTTGTAACAGAGATTCTAAATACAATATTTTAAAGTAATCTTTACCCTGTATATATTCCAATTACTGAATGTTGTTTAATGATTACCTTTATAATTCTCAAGAAATATCTGATTATATTACATAAATCAGAAATTTCAGTCAACGATTGTTACTTTTTAATATTGAGAGTGGAGTGCCACTCAAGTGTCGTCCGCGACACTTGAACGAGGTTAAAAATAAGAGGTTCGTCACCACACAAATAGCCCTCGTGTTAATAAACAATACATTAATACTTTTTAATATGTTGTAAGAAATTTTCCGATTTTTTTTTCCTGGTAACTTCGTGAAAGAACTCTTTATAGTAAGAAGCTAATAATGTGAGATAAAATGTCTTTCGTAGCTTATTTCTAAATTGTAAATTGTGATAAAACTGTTTTTTATGTTCGTCACTTGAAATTAATAATATACGTGAGAAAAAAAAATCAGAATGAGTAAGCAGAAAGTAACTTTTAAGCAATGTGTTACAATCCAATGTTTTTCAGAATTTTAAAAGAGTTTTCGCTTTTTATGGGAATATCTGTTTCTGAAAATGCTACAAAAATTATTCGGAAGTTCCTATTTCAGCTCAGTTTCTAGATCTGGACGAAAATTAATTATCTCATTATCGTGACAAACGGCACAGAAAACAAAGGTCCTTCTGAATAAAAGAAAGGTAATTCTGAACAGAAAAAAGGTAAAAATTCATTACGTTATAAAATTGTTATTGATCTGTTATTTCATACAACAGTAGTCCTTTTTACCAACGGGTATTGATTTTAATAGAGTAGCCGTTCGACTTATAAGGAGAGATTTCTTACAGAATTAAATACATTCCTTTAAAGAGATGACATAATGTATTTAATTTGATGCAAATTTTAATTCTATTAGCATAACACTGAAGGACATAATAAGAAATCATATTAATATGCCATCCTAGTTCTTAAAGATCATATATCGGTATATGAACACAATTCGTTGGTAGGAGATCCTTTTCATACAGTACAATCACGTAATATCAATTAAAGATGTGTGCATTTCACTCAACATTTTAATTATAATCCTTGAAGTATTAAAATCAAATGGATGTGATATAAAATGAAAGGAAATTTAGAAAATTAATTATATTCAATCAATGCGCATACGAGGATGGTTCAAAAAGTACTCGTGTTGAATAACAAATGTCTTTGTTAAGACAAGTTGGTATTACCATTGAGTGCTGTCATATGTTAAACGAAGCCCAAATAAGTTTGACGATTCAGTGGTTACATTCAGTTTTGAAACAATTTGCTGCCAAATCAAAATTTGATGGTTATCGCGTCGAGCTGTCACTGTCGATGAGGCCTGTATTCATCATTATACACTGGAAATCAAGCATCACCGAAACAATAGTTGCTTTTGGTGCATCTTCTCTACAGAAGGTGAAGACGGTCTCATCGACATGGAAAATTATGGAGAAGAAATTTTGGGAGGAGAAAGGCATCATACTCGTAGACTTCTTAGAAAAGAGGGAAATGATCCCTGGATACTACTACTACAGTGAGTAACCCTATTTCTATTCCTAACACTGGTACTTTTTAGCTGGCTTTGCATGATTTTTGAACTGCAATACTAAAATGACCTTATATTGAAATGGTCCGGAAATGAGCAAATTTCTATTTGTCTCTTCTTTCACAAAAATCAAAACCTTATTTATAAAGGAGATACATATTTTCTTATTAATTTTGTGCTTTTTTTACATTAAAACTATCTTTAACACGGTTAAAAACATATTTACTTATTTCTTATGTTTATTTTACTTATTTATATCAAAATGAAAGCTAAGTAGGTTATACATCAAAGTCTTATTGATAACCCAAAGTGGACTTACATAAACCGGACTTACATCAACATATGGAACTAGGCTGTACTGATTCAAACTAGTTATTGCTTTCTTGTTATGTTTAAGAGAAAATACGAAATCAAAAATGATGAGAAAAGAGTAAATTCACGTAAACGATACAATTAAAAATAACAACATATTTGTTATCTTATTTTTTAAACTTTTTTTAAAAGAAGAATCATATTATTTTGCAAAGCACAAAATTTTCACCTGATCTATGACTATGCAATTTAACATATTTCAGAGCATTTTAAAACAATAAATAACTTTTAATGTATAACAGTATGCATTTCAATCCGATATTAATTTTTATTAAGAAATAAAGTAATTTTAGCAATTGCGATTCCTTTAAATGTACGTATTTCCTGCATCGGCAGAACATGTTTACAATTTAAACCATTTTTTCAAGGTGAAAAAAATCTTAAACTCAGAATTAAAAATAAGTGACATGTAAAAATAGTACAATTTAAGAGAATATATATATATATATATATAATAAAAGAGTTAAGTAACACTATAAAAAAAGAAAGTCCACATCCTCTTTCCTTTGAAGTAGAATGGACTAAACTGGTCAAGTTACAGGGATCATAATAATGGTAAATCAACACTGTGTATTTACAGAGCCTAGTGGTCAGCGAAGAAAGTTCAGTCATCTCTTGTATATATCATTGCACTTGTCCAGGATAGAAAACATTAGGTCAACTTCAAACTTTTTGCTGCATTCGAATAATTTTGAATATTCATATTTCAGAATGAGCCGCAAGCTTTTGAAAGTTTCAATTTTATGCACATAATAAAACCACTAACTATTAGTTCTAATATTTTCATAAATTTATGAAGGAATTTCCTCTTCCACTTTTTCCTGAAATAAATTTAACTTATATATATATATATATATATATATATATATATAAGTGGAAAATTTCGAAAATTATTTATGGAAAATTTCGTGTGCATAAGACTTACGTTCTTTTTTTACAATCTTTTTCATTGTTGGTCAAGTTCTAGACTTACGCCTGATGTTGAATGCAAATTTAAGAAAAGTTTCATGTTATTGAATATCCTATCCAGTTTTTGAATTCAACTTAGGAAAAAAAACAAAACATAGGTCAGAAAAAATTAAGAGTTACCATATAAAGATGGTTACAAGTTTTGATAACCTGTCTTTGAGTCCATGAAACCGGTTCAGATTTAGTTTTAGGGTTTTCCGGAACACAACCTATGTTCGGTGTAAACATTTATATTCGTGAGCAACTTGTTGTTTTTAGTGATGGCTAAAGGGCATTTTGTTCCAAAAGAACTTGCGAAGATGATTAATAAAACATGGAAATCAATCTATGAGATTGTTTATATACTCTCTTGTGAATTTAAGAGTTCATTCGACTTTAATAGAAGGTTTTCTCAAGAGAGGTGCTTGACACTTTCAGAGAAATAACTCATCTTATTGTTTCTTTATCTCATATAACATTCCCTTTCGGAAATGTAAGCAAACGTTAAATATAGCTTAAGGAACTCTATATTTTTAAAATTTTAGATAATTACTTAATAAAATAATCATAGTGTTTTATTAAAAGTTATAAGTATGATATTGATACATATATATATAAAGTATGATTATTATGAATTATTTATAAATGTTCTAAATAAATACTTTCATCCTTTATATAAAATGGAAAACAAAGATTTCACCGAGAGTTACCCAATATAAAAAACACTGCAATACTCTTTTCTTAGATAATGAGAGAGGGTTAGAATAATTAGGCTTCAAACTTTTACTGTATGTAAAAGTCATTTAATGGATTTTAAATTTAAAAACGAAAATTGGTTATCACTATTCGATTTAAATACAGAAAAAGTTTACATGTCTTATTTCGTTCTAGTTCCCTTTAACACAAGTTTTCATTATCTGAAATTTGCATAGTGGTCATCCCCCATAGCTGTTTTATAGTTCTTAAACATTTAATAAGTAATTAATTATTAAACAAGTTCCTCTAACATTTAATTATCCTAAAATTATAATGCAAGCGAAAAGGTGGGAGTACTGCTTTTGTGTATGGATTTAAAGAGGAAGTCATATGCCGAGAAGGTGAATTTTCATAGGATGTTGGGTGGTGGTTCCTCTCACTATTATTGGTTGGCTGAAGTGGAGAGTTTAGTATGTGTATTAGTAAGATAGGAAGAGCATATCTGGCATGAGAGAAAAAAAATTGGCATTGGATTTAAAATTAAGAGAAAACGCACATTAAATTAGAATGAATTTGTAAGAATAAACATAAGAATTTAAAGGAAGTTATAAGGTTCAAAGGAATCCAAAAGGGTTTGTCTAGGTATTATTATATTAAGAGAGATAGTATAATTTTCAAAGTTTTCAGTATAGACGCAATCAATATGTTATAAGGAGTTGAAGAAGTTAATTGAAAGGTTTTTTAATGTTCTGAATTTGAGGGCTCTAAGAATTTCTTTATTTTTCTTACATCTGGCGGCTCTTTCTATCAAGAGAATAATAGAGCTTTGAGCTCTTTTTTTAAAAATTTATATATTGCTTTTAGCACAGGAGACCCACACCATACATGCATAACTAATAATTGGTTGAATAATAATAGAGGTGTAAATAAACACTTTGTTATTAAAATTTATGGTAGAGTTCCGTTTAATTAAGGGATAATCTTTTCTTTTAGTGTGAACTATTGACTTCACTAAGTAAGTTTCGAAAACAGTACCTTAAGAAGAATAGTAAAAATTTCTTATATCATACTTAACTTTTGAAAATGTATTTATTAATTCATTTGTGTTCTAAATGGGGAAAATTAATGAAAGCATAATAACTTGGTTTTTCGAATTACAGTGATACAGATTATGTCAGAGATCATAATGATCTCTGACATAATTTTTAATAATAATATTTGAAAAGGATATGTAAATGTTGCAGTATCGTAAAATCTTTATTGTAGTCTTCTGGCATAATTGATCAAATGAAGGAGTTTTCGTCACCTCACTTTTGATATTTTCAGATTTTAATATAGTAAAATGAACAAGCTAAGAATTTTTGAAAAAATACTAATTTTTTTATAAATTGAGTCTTAAATTACAAATGAAATTTACTCACATCTACGAAATATATAGAAAAAACTATTCTAAAACACATCAAGAGAATTTAGAGAATTCATTAATAAACACAAAAAACTCATAATAAGTAAATAAATTCTTTAAGCAATTGTCAATGAAAAGGAAACATTTAAAAGAAGCATGCGCAATTTAATCTGAATTTAATAATTATTTCGAAACTATTTTTTCAAAAGAAATTTATCGCTGGAAGGAAGAAAAATATGCGAATATGTAATACATTAATTAATTTCAGATAAAATGCATTTTAGAAGGTATTTAATAAGTTTTTTTTTGGGTATTTGATAATGTGTCGCGATTAAAATATGTTTTAAAAGCAAGGATTGATGCATATCAGTTACAATTAAATACCTGAAATAAGAATGATCGGTTAACGTGTCTCCGAATAACATTTATTTTTGAGGATTATTAAAATCCGATTCAATTCAAGCTTCGATGCAACAAAAAAGAAAAAGAAAATGTGCGAATCCCGAAGAAAAAAGTCTCCATAAAAACCTTCGTGTTTCACAATACGTATTTAATAATAATTCAGCACTATGTTCTAAGTGAAAGATTTGATCAAAAAGTTGGTAATCTTTTTATTGATGTTGTAATACAATAATAATATATGTTCTGTACTAAAACACAAAGCTGATAAATGTACAGTTGTATATTTTTTAGTTCCTCAATTGCTTGAACTAAAATGTAAACAAATTTATATTCCTCAATCTTTTTTCTTAATTTTAAATAGCTTTAGCATTAAAATATTCGATTTTTTAAACTTGTTTAAATAATTACACTTCCTAATAAAATTAAGTAATATTTTATAAATTTAAATTTTTAATGATTTGCCTTAAAACAGTAATTCAATCATAAAGGTCTATGTAAATTAAGTAAACTATAATAATTTTTACATCACAACTATGTCTCTTAGAATCATTTCACACAGCACCAATAAGTTCTAAGAATCTTCTGTCGTTACTGTAATTAATTTCGTATATAACCAACAACAATGATCCTAACCTATTTATATATGTAATCCTTTCTTGACATAAATATTAGTAATTTAAAATGTGTGTAAAAATTATTAAATTTGATCTAATTTTAGAATTTAATTGAAAAATAAGTTGAAAAAAATCAGACAGTTATTTAGTTATTTTAAATTTCCTGAAAACGTAGATATTTTTTTAAAATAATTTTTTAACATCACATTTCATTTCTACTGTTGAAAAAAGTAACATTGTTAATCTAAATTTTCTTTTTTAATTTTGAAATTCATTTTAGGAATTTCATTTTCCAATGTGAAATTTCAAATAAATTTTAAAAAAATTTTCTTATTTTATTTTTTAATATTAGACACGTATGTCGGAAAAAACAATTATATTTTTTGAGAACATACCTTAATATTTTTATTGTAATAATTTTAAAATGCCATCCATTACCCTCGTAGTTTAAAGAACTCCTCAGAAACTTTACATATTGTAAACATTTTAACAATTATGATTATATCATTAGAATTTAGCTGTTTTCATTTTTAAAGACAGTAATAAAAAATTGTACAATAAATAATACAAAACATTTTATTTTGAGTGAAAAATTTAAATACGAAAGACTGAAAAAACGTAAGCAAAAATTGTTTAGTTTCAAACGAAAATATTAAACCATAAAATATGAGGCGGTTATGATCCGGAAAATTTATTAAAATTTCTTATAAGACTGAAATAAAGTTAAGTTACGTGAAAGAGAAAATAAAAGACAAAAAACAAGAAATATTTATCATTAATTAATATGAAAATTTCAGGTTATCAATTATACTATTTCATCATGCTGAATAAATTACTTTCAATAGTTTAAAACATGTATATCAATAATCTCGCTTGAATGAGATTTTTTAAGTATAAATTAAATACATTCCTAATATTCTATATTAAGTTCTAAATAATAATGAGAACAAGAATTCTAAAAAGACATATGAAAATTTTTTTTCATATGAAAAAATTAACAAAAATTTTAATAACGAAATCACTTAAAATAAATAATGTATTTTTTTAAATGTTCCAAAATAGTTCATAATAATTAAGATAATATATTTAAAAATATTTCTGGGTTATATTAATAAAGATCTCGTAAAGAATTTTTTTTAATTCTTACCTTTTTAAAAAAAATTCTTTGTATGAAAATACCTTAATCTTCAACAGAAAATTTACGTCATATACAATAATTAAGATTAAGAGGAAAATGATGACAATAATGATATTTTATACGTAATATACATATGAAATTTCTAAATAATTAAATACAAAGGAAAAATAATAGAGCAGAAAAAACTCATTTAACTTTAATATTTTTAGAGTAAGATTAATTTTAGCTTAACCTTAAATAAGGTTGAACTATTCAAATTCACCAAAGAGAGGAGTGCAATGCTGTTTTAGATAGTATTTTCTCATTATGAGAGCTTCCCATGTGAATGATCACAAATGTATTCAAGTAGAACTGAGTTTCAGTTTCTTTCGCAAGATTTCATATGCAAATCACACATCATAAATCGTTTTAGAAAACAAATCCCAAATGACCATTGTTTTCAACTGAAATAAACAAAATTTATGTATTCTTTGTGAAAAGCATCTGACTGAAACAAAATTTTACTGTGTGAATGAACTTTCTCACTTATCAAACAATTTACGAACTTCGTATTTTCGTGCTATCAATCTTATAGGAGAGAACTGTAACTTTTCTAGCATCACATTTCATAAAAATTCTTTACCGAAGGATCGAAACGGTCTATAATGGAAAAAAATTATTTTCTTAAAAACAGAGTAAATATGATGAAAGACAAAGTACAAGGGCCATCGTTTATGAAGGAAATAAATAACAGCTTTTCATTATAAATAGGCTTTAATTTAAAACATATAGAAAAATGAAAAATCTATATAATATTCTCACAATACTTTTGAAAATTTTATAACAATAACGGGAATGTTTTTTTTTTTTGAAACTATAAATAACGATGATTGAGTTTTTTAGATGTTATATATAAATAAAGAAAACTACATTTTCAGAAAAATAATTTTACTACAAAATTTGATGAATGAAATTAAAATACTTCACATTATGGATTATCTGTTTGATCTAATTTTACTTGAGTACGGAATTACAGTTGAATGGATAACATAAATTTCATATTAAAATCAAAATCGCTACTTATTTGTTATCATAGTACCTAAAATTCAGATTTAAGAAATATTTATCTAAAAGATTCTTCACATATAACAGTCTAGTTTTAAATTTACAGAAATATATCATAAGCGATTTAAGATATCTGCAACGCTCGTTTGATATCAAAACTGCGTTCGATATTCATGAAGCAGGGCAATTGTATTAAATTCAATCTATCAATTTATTTTCGTCTTTGCCAAAACAGTGGAAATTAACTGAATTCCATGATACTTAGTCATTGGCTTAAAAAAGATGTTTAAATGCATAACCCATTAATTAGTTCAGCATGGTTGGTGGAAATGTGCATTTTAAACTTTCCGAGTAGGGATGCGTAGATAATAGCATTAGCATAACAAAAAAAAAAGATTTTATAAGAGATCTAGTTTTTAAACCTATTTAGAAAGAAAAAAATTAAAAAAGGGAATTATATACCCGATTCTTTCTGTTTACATGTCTATTCATTCAAGATATAAAATAATCCTTTCATACTGACATTTAATATTAAAATTTACATTTAAAACAATATGAAGCCATATTAAGAGCAAATTAAAACTTTTATTCATAACAATACTTAAAGAAAATTTTCTTTCTTAAGATCCAATTCCTTAAAAAAGAGCAGTTTTCTTAATGAAACGTCAGAAATTTAACAGTTAAATTCAACAAAATAGAAATATTATATTTTTACTCATTTAAATTTTCTTCTGGATAATAGAAGATTTTTAGTGCCTTTTTCAAGCCAAGCATGATGACATATTTAAGATTCATCAGCATCCAACAATTAAATATAATTTCCTTAATAGTTGATATTTAATAAAATGGAGGAAACGGAGCTCGTAATGCTTATTCAATGCAGCAATATTATAGCAGAAAAACAAGATAAAAAGTTCATAAAAGAGATACATATTTAAAAGAATATGACAAGAATACATTTCCTCTATCATAGAAAATTATGCTAATGCATGATTGTTAATAAAAGAGTAATCCTTTTTTAAGGCCACCTCAAACATATAATTTAAAATATTCGTATATAAAATAGCGTATTAATTTGTAGTTTCTATTTTTGTGGCGAAAATGTTTTTGTTAAAAAATGCAAGCATAAAAAACACAATATTCACACTTTTCAAATGTCTTAACCTCATATTCTATTATAAGGATAGTACAATGAAATAAACCTTAAACTAAAATTAATGATAATATTCAAAACCATTTTTCAATAAGTTATCATGCGTATAGTTAAAAACGTGCATTAACTTTTTCTTATCATGATTTTAAGCAGTGTTATTATTATTTTGCAATTCTTTATTTGACAAAATCTATTTTAGCTTTCTAATACAAAAGAATATAGTAATTTTAAAATATTTATTCTAGTAACTTTTATAAAATTCAGAATAATTTTTTTATTAAATTCATTCATATGCTTAAAAACTTTTATTTAAACTCCGAATCTTTTTTCTCTCTTGTTGATGTTTTCTTTAAAATACTCATGCTTTTCATAAGACACAAAATAAGGTAATAAATATAAGATAAGAGTAATCTGAATAAAAGATTTTATATTCAAATTCTTTTAAGTTTTGTTATGTTTTTTTAAAATAATTTGTAAAATCGTGAACATATTTCTTGAATAAGAACTATTAAAATCAGGTAACTTCATGCAAATAAACAAAAAAGTAAATTCAAAAGAATGAGAAAAATTAGACAGAAAATGAAGAAGAATGGGAAAAAATTAAATGGAAAATATAAAGAATGAGAAGAAAATTAGATGGAAAATATATTATATGAATGTATAATAATTTATTTTGGCCCAAACATTTGTATTTGGTACGACTCAGATTCTTCGTATAGTGACGAATAAATAAATTTTGAATTTCAGTACACATTTTGCTTACTCGCATTTATCATCTTCATTCTTATAATTTTCTTAAAACGTGAAACATTGCTATGAAATTAACAAAGGTTGTAATTATCTTCTCAAAAATTCTTCAGTTCAAAATATCTCCTATGCATAGGTGAGCAGATAATATTACTTATTCAAAATCAAGATTTACTTTTTGTTATCAGAAATCAATTATTCAATATGCAATAGCATTCATATAAAAGGATATATTTAAGAGTAGGGATTTTCTGAATAATAAACTTGGGTCACTGACTCTGTCTCTCTCTCTGTGTATCTGTAGGTATCATAAAGTTATCACTAGGAGGTATCATAAAGTTTTAATTATTACTAAGAAATAAACAAGATATCGGGATAAAATTTATACTTTATTTTAAATGGCATTTATGTTGATTTATTTGGTTTTAGGATGCCGCAGATTGAAGAAACGCGCAGAGTATGGAGAAGATAGAATTCAATCTACTGAATTCTAGATTGATGGCCTTCGAAAGGTCAAGAAACGCGGAGAGAAATGTATAATTCTGGATGGTAACTATGTACAGAAGTATTAAGAATAACAAATAAATATTATGTTTCTTTCTCGATTATTATTAGTAATAATTACACCTTATATGATCCCTCTGGATAATAAATAAAACTTTACAATACTGCGGGTTACTTCAATCTACGGATTCCTGGAATCTAATTTACAACATTCTGCACATGAGAATTTATTTAACATATGTGAACATATTTAAGTACTGTGTGTGTGTGTGTGTGTGTGTGTGTGTGTAAAAATATTTGAAAATTTAGAAAAATATTTGAAAATTTACATTTTTTCGTGCTTTTCTATGATATAATATATTCATTCGAAAAATAAAAAGGGCTCTTCAAAATTTTAATAAAAATGAATTCTATAAAATACACGAAAATAATAAAGTTTTGATTTTTTTCCCCGAGCAATTTTCAAATAATAAAAGAAGCCTTCTTCCAGATTCCTTGCTTTCGTTTTATTTTTATTGATTTAAATTTCTTTATTTTGTAAGCTTTTCTTACTTACACCACAATGTGATTCCTCTTTTAAAACTGAAACTAATTGAATCAGTATTATTTTTAAAGGAACTGTTATAAATCACATAAAAAGGAAAATTTTATTCGAAAATAGAAGTTTTCCTTTAAATTATTTAATATAATTGGAAAACTATATTACTCCCTTTATAATACAGAATTTCAATTTACATGCTTACCAGTAATTCGGCGTTTTTGCGCTGGTGACAAGTGAAAGAAAATGATCCTAATTCAATGGAATAATGAAGGCTATCATTACAAAACAGTGAATTGTTTTTTGTAGGTTTAGCTATTTTATGTGTTTGACACTTTATTTACGTATGCTGTATTATTTTATACAATATTATATAGTTTTTTCTGTTTAAATGCGTTATTATTAGTGATTTTTCGATTATATGTCAACAGTCTAGTCTGATAGTGCCCACAGTAGCTTAGTGGTCATTGTCGCCGACTCGTTGCTGGCGATCGAACCATGATGTCACTATAGAATCGCCGAGGATTCGAACCATGATGTCACTATAGAATCGCCGCTTAACGGGGCTAATGTACTTTAAATCTGGTCGAGGTCCCAAGTCCTCCCATTGGCGAGGCGTGGAAGTTTGAAAAGGAAGGTGCCAGCTCATTTATTGTCCTCATCACTTCACTTAGGTCCAAAATTACGAGGCCAGTCACCTATAATCCTTGTATTGCTTCTCAATGCGAGATTAATAAAAACAATGGCAATGTAGTCAGATATTTACCAAAAGAGTACTGTATTTTTCACGTAAAACGACAAAAATACTTTAATTTCTAATTTACTTGCTCAAACATTTAAGTGGGAAAAAACATCTTTCAAAGCACTATATAAAATCAAGAAGGTTTGAAAACATTCTGCGTTACTCACAATTTGTGTACAATACTCAAAATATGGTTTTACTCATAAAAACGTCTTTAGAATAGCTAACATGTATCTAAATTCCTCGCTTAAAAGATTATTTACGGATTCAGAGCTTTAAAAATTATACGATTTGCACGCGCGAGTGAAAATAAAAAAATCTATAAGTAATTAACTCTCTTAAAATGTCGACAAATAACTTGTACTGTGACCAAAAGTTTAAATTAATTATTTTTGACTGATTCGAGACCTATCTATGAACTGGATTGAAAATCTCTTAAAATAAACTTACATGTGTTAGTGTTATTATAGATGTATAATTTATGTAGTGAGAATTCAAAGATAACTCTAAAAGACCTCCTTAATTTTATCAATACTCTCGTATGTGTTTTAATTGAAATAGAAAAAAAAATCGTCTTTTCCTTTTATTGGAGAAAATCTAAAAATCACTGTAAAATGATCACGTTAAGAACTGTATTCTTCTCATACTAACTTCTCAGAATTCTAGTTGCTTACACATAAGTATAACGAAACGCATCTTTTATTGTACACATTGTGGTTTTTAATCTTATTCAAGTATTCACCTAAAAGCTGAAATTTATAACAGGTTAATCGAATAACAGACACAGTTTTTCGTAAATTCTATGGATAGAAAAGAATATCAAAAAATTAAGAACAGAAAAAATTTATTTTTATAACAAACATACTGTCAGTGATTGAATAAAAAGAAGTCGTCATTTTGCTTAATGTAATCAATCAATTTGACTAATAATTTACCTGACTTATGATTCTGCAATAATTGATACAATTCATTAAGACTTTGGACAAAATATCGTCAAGAGGAAATTAATATTAATTAAACTTAAAATATTTTATGTATAATATTGAGATTTTCTTTAGCATATTCAAATTGTTGGTGTTTAATTTATCACTTCTTTTTTACATCTGAATGCAAAATACTTGTCAAATAAGTCATTTGCACATAACTTAAATTTTTTTAAAAAAACTTACATTTATAAGCGAAATGCTTACTCAAAATCTTCAAGCCGAGACCGTATTATTGTTGAAAATTCTTAGTACTACAGATTTGGTTTTAAAAAAAAAAATGAAAGTTATGCTTCACTACAACCAATTTTATGTACAAAGGTGGTTGAAATGTTAATGTTATTTGTTGCTTCAATTCACTTACTCAAGTGCTAACGATGCATGATTTAACAGTTTTTCCTCAACACAATTTGTTTTGTGAAAAAATGAAAAGGGAAGTGCAGAGTTGTTTTCGGAAAACAAATAAATAAGAAACTCAAAAGTAACTGAAGTGTAATGGAGCAATAAACTGACAATACAGTTATACGTATAAGTAACATATTCGGTCTATTGATGGGGAGGAGGGGGAGTTGGAGTTACAGAACTGTAATGAAAATGTAGTTATGTAGACTGAGTAACGAACGACTCAACAAGTGAAAAAATTCTTCCGATGTTTTCTTCAAAAATAGTTTTAATACAGGAATATGAAATACAAAATAATAGATGTTTCATTAATATTAATACAAAATGTTTCAATAATATTAAATAAAATTTATTTATGATAAATTTTGATTTGCTTATTTAATTGTTTATAATAGTTTTTATTGGTCTTGAAACGATTATCGGTTCATAATTGGTTCATTCATTGGTTTATAAGTCAGAACTTTATACTTACGTAAAATAATTGTTTCCCTTAAAACCTTTAATAAGTTTAATTCAATTATTATATTAAAAACTAAACAGGCTTCACACGAAATTTAGTTTTAAAGTGATAAATGTTAATAATTTTTATCCATAGATTTTATAATATTATGAAGCATTTAAATAATGGGAGAAGAGAATAAAAGTCGTCACAGTTATTTCTGAATGTATTTTACACTTGATATCTTATTTCGAAATGAAAAGCAAAATTATTTCTGAATTAAAATCGTTAGGATTAATAAATGCCAATTATTTTTTTCATTTGTCAATGTTTAAACAATAAATATTTTTCATCATATTTTTATAGCTAGTAAATTAAGTTTTGAATATTATTTTTGCACTAAAACATTTAAAATTGCTTTTTTCTTTGCATTAGTTAGCATTTAATTTTATTGATTTCCTACTAACATTATTTTCTTTCCTTTTATCCCAATTTTAAAAATTCCTTAGTTACTAATTCTTTTTAACAGATTTTAGTAAATATTCCAAAATCTTCAAAATGTTACTTCTAAAACCAAAGAAAAATTAAACCGTGTGAAACAGATGAACAATGAAAACAAAAAAAAAAAACAAAAAAAGCTTCAGCTAGTACAGTTTCTACTCGAATATTTAGATAAAGGATCTAAGGAATTCCGTTAACTTTGTCTGCACTTGAATCTTGCTCTCAAGGTCGTATTTTTACGAAAAATATGTTTAAACCAGGGTCACTTAAACATCTTAGAACGCTCCCCTCTTATTAATGGAACAGTCTCACCTGCACATTACCTGGAAATTTCCTCTCCCTCTCACCCCCAACAGGTGATCCATTCAGGTAAACGTTAGTACAGAGAAAAACATTTCTTTCCCCGAAAACTCCTAAAGAAGCAATAAGAAATCAAATTCTGTTTGCTGCGTTTCTACAAGGCAAAGTAAACAAGCAATCATTCCCTCCCCCCTTCTCCCTAGATAGTTTTTTCTTAACATTTAAGCATTTTTTTTTCTCTCTCAACATGTAGAATTATGAGTATTTTTATACGTATTTTTTTGTTCACGTTCTTATAATACTACCCCAAGAAAAGATTATTATTGGCCTGTTTATACAAAATGTGTAATAAACAGACTAAGTGAAAAATATAAGCTATTTGTAAGGATAAAGATAATACAATGACTTATCTCTAATTTTTGTAACGTTTATTTCTCTAGTATTATACAGAATTCAATAACATGTCCATATAAGTTTTGAAAAATATAAAGATATATCATCGATATACACTGTTCATTCAACTCTTTCGTAAAAATATTAATATACGGATATTATGTAAAATTCTGATTAAAAAAATGTCACACAATATATATTGTTTACACGTCTGAAATTTTGAGTCTCAAAAAACTTATTATGATTTCAAGCCACAAAATTATTACAATGTTAAACACGAATCACCTAACGTTAAAATTACTAAGACACACCACCACAGAGTAGGAAGAAATGATAAAAAATTTAAATGCATAAAATACAAATGTTTTTTATTGATATGTTTTAACTCGCAACAATACAACACTTGTTTTATTGCTTATATATTTTCAAAATGTGTTCTACTTACAACATGTTTCTTAAGCTCACTTTTGTTCCTCTTTTCTATCCCTTTTCGTGTGGCAAACATTAGAATTTTTTCTTTTATTTCAAATAATTTAAATTAATATATATTGAAATCCTTTACAACCTGTAACCAGTCTCGCGTACTAAATTATATATCTATATCTACTATATATAAGGTAAAAAAAATATAAGTTAACATTCACATGATGTGAAAAAAAATATCAGTACAATCAAAAAGTAATGAAAATTATATAAACTATATTCTAAAAAAAATTCAAAAAATTAGGATTCAATCAAGTGTAGATACGTAAAACAATAGTCAACAGAACAAAGTGCATAAAGATGCATATTAAAAACTCAAAAAGCAAAACATCATCACTTCCAGAAAGTTAACAAAAAAGATATAAGCTGATGGTAATTGGTTGGTTGTGAAAATTGTTGAAGTTTGTAAACGCGCGCGCGCGAGTAAAATGGACTATGATATATGCATAAAAAAGTGTAAATAGCGGTAAGAGTAATTATTTTCTTCACAGATAAACCGCTAACAAACTGGCTTTTAGGACATAATGTTGCGTGGTGGGTTTGAAAATTGATGGCGGATTCACATAGATGGTCGAATGTTCATTATACATATATTTTTTAAAAGATTTATAGGATAATCATTCTCCAAATAACTACAGGAGAATTTTTACAATTGTTTAACTTCTTTATTTTATGTGTAGTTAAGTTGTTATTACGGAGTTAGAAATTTAACTCAATTAACTCAATAAATATATTCAAATTGCTGTTCTCTAAAAATAAATTTTGATTATATGGTATTTAAAATCTTTCCTTTTATCATAAATATTGCCAATTAATTTATTATCAGCAATCTATAAATCTATATCGAGAAATTAACTTTTCTTAAAATTAAATTTAGTGTTAAAGAAGTGAAGGTAATCTGGCTACAAAATGTAATATTTGGTTTATACTTATGATTTTTACCCAAAATATTCAAATTGTCTATGTAATGATAAAGAAAATAAGAGTCATATAAGAGTCAATTTTTAAGATAAATGTAAATAAGGATATTGTGAAAATTACTGGCAGGACCATCTTGAGGTGTGTATATATATATATATATATATATATATATATATGTGTGTATGTATTGCAAAAAGTTTTTTTTGCCAGGTTTCTTTTTTTTGTTCGTGTGATACATTAACGATTAATGATTACTTAAAGATTATTTTTAAGTATTTAAGTAAATTTTGCTTTCAAGGTTATATATATATATTTACAAATCAATGCGTTACTTATTTTTTAAATATTGTACAAAAAAATGATAAATTGGGGAAGCTGTTATGATTCCGAATATTAAATTTAGCTTACTGTTGCTTTGAAAAAAACCACTTATCCATTCTTTACAAAAAAAATCAGTAGTTTAATTAATTGTTAATGATTTTTGCTGTTTATTACTTTTACTTATACAAATTTTTTTCAGATTATTCTTTATTTAAGTAATAAAAATGTATTTTTACGAAAAATTCTTTCATTTATTTGTTCATGTAAAAACTTCTATCAAAATAACTTCTATCAAGTCATTCACAAGCTTTATCAAAGGAAAAAAAATATTAAAGATCAGTTTCAATCAAAAATAATGCCTTTTGATTGCTTTAAAAATTTATAAAACAAGTGTATTAATTTCTAGAAATTACCTACAATTACAGGTCTTGAAATTGCGAAAAACGCAACGCGTATTGACAATTTCAAACTTTTCTTAATGTATATGGAAATATTCAAAGGAGAGATATAAATTCAAATATTTTCCACTGAATTCCCAAGCATTCGTAAAACTCGAAAAGACCATCATCTTTTGGTTTCCTCCGCTTAAAACAGAACCGAAAGGACCAATTGCCTTAGTTTCTTTCAGTAATACCAATTTTAGCTCATTATCACACTGGAAATTGGACTTGCCGGGTGTTCTAACATATTTTGCATTTGATCTTAGTGAGATAAACAGGCATTGTTTCGCAAGACATAGAGATCACGCTCCACGGTATGTAGTTACGGCAAGAATATGCGTTTCTTCATTGTCATTCAGCTCGTCATTTTATTTTCCTGATTGAATAGCAAGAAATTCTTCAGTTGACCTATATTTAATTCAAAAATAAAATCATAAGCGTTTCTGATCGAGGAAATGAGCAAATATTCCCTTAATTTACTTGAATACAAGCCATGAAATAAAGAGATTTAATTTAAAATTAAACTCATCTTCCCAAGAAATATTTTAATTCGTTATTGGAGAAATGAAAAGTTCTTGTTTGAGTATGTATATTCGATTCGAATCAGAAAATAATAATATAAATCTCCAATAAGATGCATTGAAACAAGAATCAATTTAAAAACTAATTTATACATTCCTGAAGAAAATTAATTTTCATGCATTCAAATCGAATGAATACGTCAAAATCGAGAGACTTTTCATTTCATAACTTAGTAGAGATGTATTATTTTAAGAGATAAAAAATATACCAGAAAGGAAGATATCAAAATTATTTCTGTTGTTTTAGTATTCCATCATTTTTTACTAGATATATTACTATTGAATTTTGATAGATTCATAGGACGATAACAGCCTATTTGTACTATTTTATGCATGGAAACATTTTGTTGGATTGTCAAGAATTCATTCATATGGTAAAATACACTTAAATTTATAACATTTTAATATGTAGAGAAGAGTTATTTTTAATATATGTAGTAAAATATATTTTACATATATATCAGATAACTAACAGCATTCACACACATTTGCACGACATAGAATAAAATTAACGACATATTTACAGAAAAAATATTTTGATACGTGAAAGAACTTTAAAAAAAAAAGATATTCATTCAAAATATCTTTATATTTTTGTATAATTTTTCATATACAGTTTCAGAATTCTTTTTCAAATAAAATACTGTAGCAGAAACCTCAGTACCGTAACTATATACTTCAGCCCAAAACTATTTAAATGGATAGTAATTCTATTATTACAGCGAATCTGATTACTTATTTTTAGGGAATTTTTGCATTTGATTAGATAGAAATAGAAAATTTTCATCCCATTCTTGAAAACATTAATCTTAACTTCTCAAATAAATTAAGCACATGCGTGTAATTTTTTTTTTCCTTTACACCATTAAAAACGCACGGTTAAAGAAAATTCCTTGTAATACTAACAAAGTGTAGAAATCCAAACGTATTAATGTATTTATAGAATATAGTCCATTTAGGAAACGAACGGTATTTTCAAGTTGAGGCTATAAATACATGTTTGATTGTGGAGGTGAAGAGTTGAAGATGATATCTTGGAGCGGAAGCTTCTGCTGAAAAACTTGTTAGAAACAAAAACACAGCTTCCAGAAGATTATGGCGAATTGAAGAGATCGCCACTGATAATAATAGCGTGTCCAGTTGATCACGGAAAGAGTTTAAATGAAGTGCTGTGAAGAGATATAATATACTTATCGAATGATGCATTTATAATAAGAGGTGAGTGAAGAATGTCTCAGAAACATGGTAAACCTTTGCGTGTGTCCCAAATCTTTGGGTGCGTGAAATATTTTTTTTTAAAAACAGGGTTCCCAAATTCACGATCTTCTTGCTCTAATTGAAAGGATCTAAACACTGATTAACTGATCTACTGTGCCTTAAAAACACTCATGATTAATAACGTTAAGGCAATAAGTGAAAAATTGCAAAACTCTTGAAAGCAGTGATCGGTATTTTGTTGATGAAATTAGATTGTATTTTTTGTTTAATTTTTTTAAAGATCTTTAATCGTCTCCCATAAATAATATAACAGAATCAGAAGACCTAGGAAAAGTACACACACATGTTATACATATATATATATATATATATATATATACCTTTGTGAGTGCATCTTTGTACTGATAAGTGATATATGTGTATTATAAATACAACTTGTGTAACTAGATATTATACAATAGTATATGCATGAGGTAGCATTATAGGTAGAGCTCCAGCGTTATAGGTAGAAATCTTTCGATGGAATTTGATTTATTGATTGTTTATTAACGTCGCACTGGGGATATTGGCGATGGACCTCGTAATTTGAAACCTGAGAAAAGTTTGAAATTACAGGTCAAGTGATAAAGAGGTCATCTGAGTTGTGGCGCCTCCCTCTCCAAACTTCCACGCCACTCCAATTGGAGAATGTGAAGCCTCTACCACATTTAATGGGCATCAGCCCCTCTACATGGTGGGTCTTAAGTGGCCTCAGGGCTTTTACTCACGACTCGAAAAAACAACGCCGATCGCGAATCCGTGACTATAATCACTAGGCTACCACGGCCACAAACTTTTAACGAAAAATGTATTAACCATTTCATGTAGATATACTATTTACCGTAGTAAACATTATATTTGATCTCTGAAGATTATCTGAGATGACCTACAATTTGAGGCCTCTATAGTCCTCCGACGGACAGGGGTACACTTAAGAAAGATTTCGAACCTTGCTTCAATGGTGTAGATGATTCAGCAGTTTTTTTTTTTTAAGTATAAAGCTAGAGATGCACATCATAATAACGCTTGTAATGTCTTCTCATCTAATGAGAATGCTCTATCAACAGTTTTTCAAGCACCTGAAAATAGTTTAGTTTTCAAGACGGTAATTTCCTTTCCAGGGAAGGTCTTATTAAAAACCGCTCACATACTCTTAAAAGAGACTAAGAAATTTTTCAATAAAGCATGAATGAAACTTTTCATCTCTGATTTTGACTTTTTGAGATGTCGTCGATTTCTAATTGAGGGAATGAAAGGGAAAAACTTGAGAGAATCTTATGTCAGAGGAATTTTGATATTTAATGATGTTATACCACTGAGCAAGCTCATTTATTTTTTCTATTAATTAAGTCTTAAGATGCTTTAATGCACCACAGTTCAGATTATTAACTAGTGTCTGTACAATAGATCAATCTTAAAGAATACTATTTCATTAGTTGAATTGGGACTTAATTAGAATTTCGTAATTCAACTTTCACGTTCTAGTAAAATGTGAAAAAATGCTGTGAAAGCTACATGTTTAAGGCTTATTCTTACATGCTTTAATTTATTTCACATAAATAGAAATGGAAAAATTCGTCTAATTTTATTCCTTTCCCGCGAATAACTTTTTAATTTTTTTTTATTTTGTTCTTCTGCAAATATTGTGCAAAGAGTTTCCATCAAAATAATCTCATTTAACATTTTCAATTTGAAGTGGAAGTGTTCTAGTCTAGAATTCTATTTGCTTCTTATTCTAAGAATCGTACAGAATTCTATTACTTATTCTTAGAATCGTTAAGTTGCACTTCTAATAGTTCTAATAAATTTAAATTCTATATATATTTAGTGTGTGCATCGATAATTAAATCCAAACGACTAAATATATAACTTTTATTTACGCTGTATACATTTATATCATCTTCAGTTATGCATTTAATGATTTAAATTTCATCAAAACGAAGGACTTGACACAGCCATTCCCATCTAGCATCTAAGTATAACTGACAGATGTTCCTGTTCAAGTTTGTGCACTGCTATCGAAATACGAAATCGTTTCTTCATACAGTTGTTTCCTCACAAGAAGTGACACAATAAGTTATTTATAAATTGTTCTTAACTTTTATTAATTAGTGTTTATATATTTAAAAAAGACATATAAAAGTTAAGTCTCAGAGCTTCAACTATAGTTAAAATATTGAACTCTAACTTTTTAGAAATTTTTTCCCTCTTAAATATTTGAAAATACGAATTTTTAATGACTATGAAATATGATTCATTATCAGTTTCTTAGTAACTATTCGGAAGACTTAAATGATATAGTCCACTAGTTTCACATTACTTTGTTTGACTGAAACACAAGCATTAAAATGTTTTTTTAGAAAATAAGTCTTAAACTGAAATCAAATAATTCGAATCAAGAAGAGAAATAACGTACTGAAGAAACAGTAGTTTTCAAGATACTACTTAACTTTTCTTCATTTTCTTTCTTTTTGAATTGTAAATCAAATAACTAAACTTAAGACTTAACTTGACCCTTTTTACAACGAGATTACTCATGCAAATAACTTAAGAAATTGTTCGGAAAATAATAAAATTGTTAATATCTGTGCAAATATCTCCTACTCCATTTCAACAATAGACACATACATTAGTTTTGAAGTGAAACACACGCTGTTAGAATAAAGGAAATCCAAAAGTACTATTTTTTTTTGTATTACAAAGAATTTTCTTTGTGATAAAGCTAACCCGATATCATACAGTAAATAGTGACCTACTATTTATACTCTACACTGGTTATTGCGTTAGCATTCTTTATTCAAATTCGGCATAAGATCCTTGAAAACAACAGAAAAGTTTCTGTGTCGCATTTTAGTTTTTATAAAAATAAAACAGCGTTTAATTGAATCGTTGAAGTTCAGTATGCAATTAAATAATCCAACTGTGATAGATTTTATTACCATGATCAAACAATAACGGAAATAAATAGAATATTAAAGAATTGAAAGGAAAATGATTAAGAGTATCGCAGAATCATTTAACCGAATTTGTAAGCTCACGAGTGGATGTATTGTTTCAAGATATGTGTAATACTTGTAATTATATTTTAAATGTAACTTATGCTTTGAATTTGAAACTGTGGACAAATATTTGTTTTGTTTTGTCTTTAGTGAGAATAATTACGGATAATAAACGGAATGAAACTAGATTTTAATATATATATTGTCAATTGTTTTTCAATAAATTTCTGAAAACCTACATCAGTAATAGAATCAGTTTGAGGTATATTTTTAAGTGAGCATAACATTCTAATGAAACAATTGTATTTGAAAAAACAGAAACACGTTATTACAAAGAAAACGATTAAATTATAATTTCACACGCTTTTCATAATCCCACTTTTATATACTTAATACTTTATCCTATAGTAGGAAACATTTAGTAAAAGTTAAATTGTATCCTTCAGATGCTGATTAACATTTTTTATTCTACTGTTACATTTTCTCCAAGTTAAAATTCAGACCTACAAACACATCTTTTGAATACAATAAATGAAATAAGAAAACATTTTTTCAAAAACCCATTTTGTAATCGTGAATGAAAAGTATTCAGAAAATTATAAGATATCCCCTCTCATCAGTTATCTACGTAAGCATAAAATATTTTATGTAAATAGTACAAACAAATTTCATCACACAAATCATTAAAGAAAAAATGCATTTCATATAGATTGATAATTTACTGAAAAAAATATTTCTAAAAGCTTCATTATATTACATTTTGAGATACTCGAGTTCAAAACGCGATTTATGATTAGATATGCTATTTTTATTTGAGTATTTTAGTTATGGACATTTCTGCAATAAAAAAAGACTCAACGTTTCCTAAAATGAGCCGTTAAGAAGAATCATCTTCATTTCTTGTGATTTAAGCCACAAAATGTTTATAACAATCTCTGTAATTAACCCATTTTCGTTGACAAGCACAGCCACGATGAAGTAATAGCTGACCTTTCAGTTTATGAGTCAAGAATTTCAGTGTTTCTTGCAGGCGTTCAGCACAACCTAACCTTCACCTACTCATACACAAGTTGCTTACGAAATACTCGTACCTGTTTAAGGTTGCACATGGTCTTACATCCTATTCAGAAGGCATCCTACAGTGACAAATACGAATATCTTGTAGGTTGCATTATTTCGCCCAAATATTTTTCTGGTTGTTGAAAATATAAAGAAAATGAAACGTGAGACTTCACAAATCGCCTTGTGAAAACGTGAATCTACAACTAAATAACTGAAAGTTGTTTTGTAGACTTACAAGAAAAGGAGTTTCTTGGATTCATTTGCAAAACCGAGGATTTCTATTATCCACCCAAGCGATAGACATACACTTCGAACTTCAGCAACGAGTTTTCTACTAATAGTTAATTCTAATTAATAGTTATTTCTACTAATAGTTAACGAATTTGTACTAAATAGTTAAATATAGTTTTTAGAGATGCTTTCAAAATCGTCTCTGTTATTGAAAATATTTATTTACCTTTTTTAATATAAATAATTTTAAGATATCAGGCATCTTAAAATTTTCCAATACACCAACTAACATTTAAAAATTAATGGCACTTTTATTTGCAAGAAATCTGTACACACACTGAATGTACCGTAAGATACTCGTACTCGTTACAAAAAACAAAAGAATGGAAACGTATATATTTTGCTTAAGTCGGAATTATAATTAAGTTATTGAACAAGTAAGATTATTGTTAAGTTAAAGGGAGTTAAGAGTGAAATACCTAAATTTCAGAGAAAATCTGATGTTCTATACACGCACAAATCGTATGCTTGATTTTTGTTTGAAAAATCAATAACATTCTCAACGAAGGGCGAAAACACACATTTTAATGTAGTATAGTGCAATAAAATTCAACTTCAAATAAAAAAAAAAAATTTAAAAGTATTAAATGTTATGGACTTCGCAAAATAAGTACATTGGAACTTTTAAAGAAATAACAAACAAAAAATCTATTTTCCAGTCTGGAAAGTATCCTCAAGCAATAACACTTAAATTTTAACAAGAGACTTATTGGATTTTAAAAAAGAGGTTAGTTCCTGAGGTGTATCCAGAAACACAAACAAAATTCATTGCCGAAATGACAGTCCCATCTTTTTGTGCTATCATGCATGAGCTTTGCCATCTTAGTGGGCCTCGCGTATCTACTTTGCCCTGAGGCACAGAGATGGCTGAAACCGGCTGTGTGTGAAAAGGGCATTCTCAAATCTAAGCATTATTAACGGAAGACAAAATTTATACCTTGATAACCAGTTCAATCCGACCTTGAAGGACGAACTCAGTCGTATGCCTCAGTCCTAACTAGATCCTTAAGGAACTTACGGATGATGTCACGGTGATGATTTCATCCGTAATCGCAGATTTATGTTCATCTATCATAAGTTTGTTCTCTTTTCATCATAACATACATAATCTACTTGTATCATGAAATGTTAATGTAAAAAACGCGGCATTAGGTTAAAACCACAGAAACAGATTAAAAAGACTTTGATTTTAAAGATTATCATTTAAAGCATTAAAATTATTATTTGTACTTATTTTCTGTAAGTATTGAACAAACGTGAAATTCAAAAAATAAATAAATAAAATAATGAAATCCAACCGGAATTATATATATATATATATATATATATATATATATATATATATATATATATATATATATATATATATATATATATATACAGAGTTATTCAAAATTCCATATTTTCATAAATAAACGACGCAGACAATAAATAGTATATAAATACAATGCGAAAACATGGAAGTTTTCCTTACTAGTGTTCCATATAATGTGCTTTGGTTAAACGTATAATGTCAATTCGATGTGTAAATTCCTGTCAAACAGCAGCAGAAATCCGTGGTTAAGTTCAAATAATTTTTTGGTAATGGTGCCGCATACACTTTATCTTTTACAAACTCCCAAAGAAAAAAATTGCTTGGTCCCATATCTGGTGACAAGCTGAGTAACATCAAATCAGCTGGTCCTCTGCAAGCAATCGATCCAACTGCGAGGTAGATCCGTGAAATATATATATATATATATATATATATATATATATATATATATATATAAAAACACGTTTTAAAATTATTATAAGCTAACAAAATTCTTTCCCTTTGTAACTTGAAGAGTAATTTTTGATGAATTTGGGTTTTTCAATATATTTCTTAATCCAATGTTTTGGGAATGAGAAAGTCCAGATAAATATTCTAAAATTTGAAAAGTTAATCTAGTTACACAAGTCAAAATAACTTATCCGCAATATTTCAATAAAAATATTTGAATGATAAAATACAATAAAATTGAGAGCATTCTTGTTTGTTGTATAAAGACGCGATTTATAAATAACTTAATTTCTAATTCATGTAACGTATCTTTTTTTTTATCATTTATTTCAAAAATATTGTAAATAACAAAATTATTGCTTCTAACTATATATATATCGTCATTATATTGTTGTGTTCACCTTTTTATTTATTAAATCATATCAAAAATATTTTATGTAGATATCACATCTATTATGATAAACATAACAAATAAGACTATGAAATAATCTGAAATTGAAAGAAATCTTTTTTTATTTTCAATACAGTATGTCATACATCTAATAAATGAGCTAAATTTAATATATACATGCATACAGAATGTATTTAAAGTTAACATTTTATAACATTTTAATATATTAATAAGTTCTCGTGCATGGACTTACTTTTTCTAGCACTTTACACAGATAACGGGCTTTGATACCGCAAAAACAGCATACCCAAAGAATGAACAATTAATATCTTATTGTGAAAATATATGACTATTCCGAAAATTTTAAGAATTATCATTTATAAAATCGCAATATATGTGTATTATGTACGTATGCATAATACGCATATATTATATTTTTATAAATAATAATGCAGAAGTAAATTCAAATTTTAAGTATCTTTGATATATTTTAATTATGGTATTTGAGAGAAATATTCAACGATATTTATATTTATTCTTCAACATTTTAACGAATCTATTTTCATAATTGTCCTTATTTTCGTGTTAAATATTTATATATTTGAAAATTTTGGATCTTACTAAACCGTTATCATTATTTACATTTTGCTCAATCATATTAGATCATTCTTTGCGTAAGCCATATTCACTTTTCGTAATTCATATAAATTTAAAAATAATATGCATAAATGTTTGCTTTTTTCTACATACCTTGAAAAATGTTATGTAAAACTTATTTTGTAATGACAATTTTTTTCCTGTAGAATCTAAAATACATTGATAAATTGATATTATGGTGTTAGTTTTTAAATCTTTTTTATAAGTTACGTAGTAGAGACTGATATGTATAGTTAATTGCACAATATATTTAGAATTATGAAACTGAATATGCACAACGTTCGTTTTAGAGTTAAATTTATCCCAGTGTAAAGATTTTCACTTGAAATTAATTGTAAATAACATGAAGAAAATAATAAAAAAAAAGAACATGACCTTAGATTTTCGAAAATGTTTTAGGTTCTTTAGATTTGAATTCAGTGATGCGTACACTATATGATGGTCACGGAAGAGCACTCCTTCACTATTTGAAATTTATCTGTCATCGAATAATTGACATAAATCGTCCTGAAATTTATTCGAATCCTCAAAATTGCTGAAATTTAGTGAAGTTGGAAGCATTATAAGTAATTTACAACTTAAATTCCTTTTCCCCCAATAAACCTTTATTCACGAGATAGTCATTAGAATACAACTTACTGAATGGAAATTTATTTTTTTTGGCTTTAAAAAATTGAATGATAGTACATTGACGCAAAATTCAAATATCGTACGAATAATCACTGACAAAAGAAATGAACAGGATTAATATAAAAAATTCATTTGGGAAGAAAAATGAATGAATATTTATGAGTTACATAACGCAAGTTCAAGTTTAAATTAACTTTTCTTCTTTTTGGAATTATAATACTTTTATCCCGCTTTTCTGTGATAGAATCTGACTATTAGTAAAACTGAAATTTCATAGAACTATTATGAATAAATCAAAATTAAAAATGAAAGTATACTATCATAAGAAAATGCCTTTCATTACATGAAGGATGCTCAAACTTCTATTATAAAATTACTTAATTTTAAATGTGTATCAATAATACACAAGAGAACAAGCATTTCGAAATGTTTATGGGAACTGATTTTATTAAATACACTAATAATTAAAAAAAAAATCTTCTATAGCTTATTACATGATCAAAAAAATTGAGAAGTAAAGTTTAGTTTAATAAAATTTAAACAATTATAAATATTTTTGGATTACTATTTTCAATTGCTTGCAATTCCATTTGTTAAGGTTACCAGTACTCTACAATTCAAAATTTTGATTTGTTGTAATTTAAATTGAAATGCTGAAACTCAATGGGCTCATTTTGTCTTGCATTATTATTAAAAATTATAAGTAATAAAAATGTGTGACGTTATACTTACCCAAACGGTATAAATAATCCAGGGAATTAAACTAAGAGTTACATTCAAATCCTTATTATAAATGTTATTAAAATAACTAGGAAATATATAAATGCTAGACAAAATCAAATTAAATTTATTAACTTAAATAATATATTATTAAGAAAACTCTTTATATTCTTAACATCAAACTATTATATTTAAAAATAAGATATAATAAGAAATACATAAAAGATAAAAATAATAAATACAAAAAAACAGTTATTCTATTCTCTTGTTTCGAAAAGTAAACTAAACAATACTCTTAAATTATACACTTTAACAAGAGTTTATTGATTTTATTAACTAGAAAACACCTGTATATTATATGTATGTTTTGAGAAAAAAGGTGAACAAAACAAAACTTTAATTCGTTTTGGGATTATATTTTTCCTTTTACGTGACTTTTTTTTTCAAATAATTTACTTAAGCTGTATAATAATGATTTACATTTTTAAGTTGTAGGTTTTCAAAGACGATGTTAGTTAAAAATAGTTGTGGATAAACAATACAAATGCTGCAATTTTGGAAAGATTTTTGCTTTGTAATGCGAAGTATTAAAGAATTTCAAAGTAAAACGAATTTTATTACAAATATCTCAGTAATTTGATGTTACAAAAAATAACCGAAAATATCTGTGGTATTTTATGCCATTAAGTTAAATTAATATTTGCAATAAGAAGACACCTAGTTCTCTCAAAACTTTATATAGTAAGCTCACTTCAATTCAGCACTCTCGGGACCATGGCCGTGCAGAATTAGCGACTTTACCGGATTTTCGAGTGTCAATATAGTTTTAACAGGGATACCACATAACTCCAGATGAAAAGTTAAAAGATTAAAATATGTATTTAATGTGTTTACGCACATTCCGAATCTGTGTAGACGATATAAATATCCGACAAAATATTTCATCATTCTGGTAACTTAAAACAAATTAAATTCTAACATTGAATATTATTTTATTTGAAAATTCTTATATTGATGGGAAAAAAAAACACACACACACAAGGAAGTAATACATTTTAAAAATAGTTAAAGCAATTTATGAAAAGCTGCTCTAGTCACGTGTTTAAATTTATTTATTTTATTTATTAGTAAACTTGCTGGGTTTCAAGAACATATTACTATACAGTACACTGTACCTTCACAGTCGTAACGATATGCAAAGACAAATGCTAGGCAAAAATGTGAATAGCGCTGTGAAGTGATCTGACGGTTAAGGTAAACAAATTCCCAAACCTACACGAATAAACCCGAAAAAGAACGATAGATCAGTTCCAGATTATATGAAGTGCGGAACGATACAAAGAGAGGTTTTTGCAATTAGATTCATTCTGTACACTCTTGTTTATATATCAATTCCCAATTATTCTTTTTTTCCTCACATACATAAATAATTAACCTTAAAACATTTCAATCTATCTCATTTTACATTAGTATTCACCAAACATAAAGTGTTAAATACTAAACTCTTGCATTTGTCTAATTTTCATCATACACTGATGAAAAATATACATGAGGAACTAATATACGTGATTTTTCCCCCATTACTCCCTTGATAATGATTCATTAACTTGTTTGACTTTAAAAACACACAGAAATACATATTGCAGGATTATAACACAGAATAATAATAAAAAATGTTCATCAAATTGAAAATAAATCATTACAAAAACTTTGTTGAAAATTAAAATAATGTAAAACATATTATACAGTTCCATAAAAGAACTATTTACTGGAAGCACTTAGAAGACATGTGCGAGTGTTTAAGAAATTAAAAAGATTTGAAAAATTGGAAATGTTTATCCATTCTTTATTCAAAAAAGTTATTCAAATCTTATATAAAGAGAGCAATAATTACCTAAGATGTTTCCAGAACTTCGTATATCCTTGTAAAAATACTAAATTATACTCAAATACCATTCTATCATAATTAACATTTTAAAATATGTATATTTTTGTTATATTGATTTTCTAGTTTTTAACGACACAAACCATATGCTCACACATAATTGTAAAAAAATTTTAAAAAGCACATTTATTCATTTAATAGTGTAAAAAAAGCAATATTATTTTACAATGCAATATTAATAGATTTAAAAGTCATCAGAACTTGATATTTTTTTACATTTACGTTTACACTATTACTTATAGATCTGCAAACTCATATTTAACACCAATATTTTTCCTTGCGTTATTACATTATTTAGTCTATGTAAATTATTCTCTCTTTATAAATAATACAGTTTAAATCATAAAAATCAATAATTCCCAAGAAAAATATCTTCTTTATTTCAATAACCTAATTAAATATATTATAATTCGGGTAAAAAATCAACATTAATAAAAGGTAACTTCATATAAAGAGAATTTTCATGTGACAGAAAAAAAAAGAAATTCCGAGTATAACAAGATTATAGTGGACATATAAATATTTATTTAGCATTATTCTTTAAATTGAAGCTAATTATTACACACACACACACACATATATATATATATACATTTTTTTAATATAAGATAAAATAACTCTCACCCATCACCATCCGTTGGATAACAGATAAATATCTTTCAGCATTTTTTTCCCCTTTAGGTTGAATAATAGTCCCAAAATCATTTTACCAAACCACTTATTTTCCTACCATCAAAAATACCAATGACAGCGATAAGACGGCAAAAAAGAAAACGAAAAAAAAAAAAAAAATGCTTTCTAATTGCCACTTATGTATCGCAATTTTTTTTTTTTGGCTAATTCATATTCATCATCTGCTCAGGATTTTGCTGGTAAGATGAAGACTAACATTACAAGGAATCTAAACGAGTTATAAACATCATCCACATCGACCGTTAAGGGTTGTATTTGAATGTACTTAATTTGACCTTGACCGGTTAAAAAGTTTCCTACTTGACCTTGAAAAAATGACCTTTTCTTAAAAAATATAATTCATGCTCAATTTTGTGGATAGCGATTTTTTTAATCTCCTGTTTTGCAAAATAAACTTACTATATTTCAGAAAATTTTCTCAAATTATTTGTTCCCAAAATCAATTCAATTTTGTAACTTCAATCTCTCTCTCAAGAGTTTTCACATTTTGAATCACTATTTTTCAAATTCATCAGACGGTAGAAAACACTTATTTCCAAAAAATGTGTGGACACAAGTTTAATTTGTTTATTCTGAATAGTTAAGAAATCCCCTCAAATTAAAAATAATTTTCCTAGGTTTGCTTTAATTTCTAATTTTATATTTCAGCATCAAATATTCAAAGAAATATCTCATTTTTTACTCCCCCCCTACCCTCATAATTTCGCCAAACCAAACTTTCTGAATTAATTTGTTATTTCAGCGTTTTACCTCTCCACAACAAAAAAATCACTGAAGGGTGAAGGTTTTAGAGCAACTGCTTTTATTTTAGAATTCAGTTACTTTCATTTCCATTTGAACTAAATTAATTTGGCAAATTCTTTACAGACGGCTTAAAGCTTATAAAATCAATTTGATTCCTTGAAATAAATTTCGCACATAATTTTGTTTACATCATAAATGAAAAAATTAAACATATTTCAAAGTAAAAAATAAAAAAGGTGTTACTTCGCTGTATTTAAAATAATAAAGTAAAAAAAAAATCACAATTATTTAGAATAAAATGGACATGAAATATAAATTAATTAAATCCATAAACATAAGAACTGTAAAATGCTATTTACACTATGAGTTAATTCATATTGAGATCAATTATGAATGGGTTGAAATAAAATCCTTGAATGTATCAGCTTTGGTGATACATGATTAGAAACTTCACCTTTCTGACCCTACCAGTAGTCCGGCGTTTTTACACCAGGCTGACAAGTTACAGAAAATTACTTTATGCTTTCTACTTTAATAGAATAATGTAAGCTATTAGTACTAATAGGTATTTTTTTTTTTTTTTATAATTTAAGTCATTTCATGTATTCGACATTTTTTTGAGTGAAATCTACTAAATGTTATTCGATAATAAATCGCTTTTTGTACTGTGTAATTTTTTAAAGTGAATTTCATATATAACTGAAATAAAGTCAGCAGATCAAAATTTTTATCTCCAGCAGTAATTTGACTAACGTTAGCTTTTGCTCTTGAAATATAATGCGTGATGAAACATTAGAATTCAAAGAATTTTTATTTCAAATAAGAAATTTAAGCAAATTTTTATAAGACTTGTATTTTACAACATAGCAAAATATAATTATAATAGAGAGAAATAACTAAATAAAACAATCATACACTTAGTACGAGTATTATTCAATAAAAATAATTATAGTTTGTAAGATTCTAAATATAATTTTGATATTTTAATTAATTAGGAAACCTGAATCCACTGAGCTAAGATTAAAACGGTTATTGTCTTCAAAGTATTGCTTTAAGGAACTGGAATTCCAATGGAGTAGATTAATATTACCTCCAGTGACTCATGACATGATACTCATTTAAATGTCTCTCATGAAATTTGAAAATACAATATATTTCAAAATTCTTTGAATGCAATCACAACAGCAATTAAAACGAAGTATAACGATGAGTTGATGTCTATTACAAAGTCAAATAAACGAATAAAAGAAATACTGAAACGATGTGGCATACAAAAAGAGTTTAGAAATCGTCTCGCAAATGAAAGTACATGGACAATTAAGCAACGGCACAGGTAATTTAGATGCTAAACTATCTGTGCACCATTGTTTAAATCACGACTCCACCTGCTTAATCTGTAATGTTAAAAAGATAATAGAAAATATCCGTCCTTAACTTTCCGGTCTTTGAAAGTCTTGAAGAAATGTAAGAAAAGGACAGCGGCCAGCATCTACATTATTACACAATCTTTCCTTGCAAAGTTGATTGCATCGAACATAATATAGGAGCAGTCGAGACATTTTTAATTGGTACCTTTGGTTAAAAGCGAGCTTTTGTTTTGGTACAATATTGTTATCTTAGAGACATAGTATGTCACCGTTCCTTACTCATTGTTTATAAATGCCGCTGTTTCCATAAAGATACATTCTAAATTCCTTACATGTCTTACACGCATCAAAAGACCTTTTATTTAATGCATAAAGAATATGTATTAATATATTTCCTTTTAAAATTATCTTTGTCATGCAATTCTCTTAAGGTCACAAGAAATTTATGAATGGATTAAATAATAACAAGGAGTATTCTATTTCAATCCTAACGCCATTTGGCAAAAATAGACTAAGTACTTTTGAACATATCTTATAACTGTTTTTCTGCCAATAAATGATAATTAGTTCTGTGAGGGTTTACGCAAGAGTTTTGAATTTTTCTAAGGGAAAATATAAGCAAAAAGCAATATATGAGTACAAATAGTTCCTGCAAAGTCAATAAGAATTAATTTTACAACTACTACATATCTGAAATATATAATGCAACATTTTGTAGTATTTAATGATGAGAATTAAAATATGTTCATATGATACGTGAAACTGAATAATTACTCAATTTTAGGGTTTTTATTGAATGGTTATTAACGACACACTTAAAAGCAGCACGAGGATTATACGAGACAGACCTCATAATTTTGAACTGCGGTCAAGTTACGAGGGCAACATCTGGGCATATACTCCATTTTCAGACTTGCACACCACACCAATGGGGGGACTTGGAAACTCAACAGATATAACGTGATACAGATATAATCCCGCTACACGTCTTTAAGGACGTCGGGACTGGAACATTCGATTCGATGAAAAAATGGCGGCCGTGAGCTGGAGACCATGACCACTCCGTTATTGTTTGTGGCTACTAACGGTTGAATGTTATCTTAAACATATCCAAGACAAAAAATATATTCCTTTATAAACCCCAATTAAGCAACAATTTTTTTTTTTATTAGAGAAAGATTGTTACTTGCATTTAATAATATTGTGATCTGCAGTTTATGTCAAATAGGGATTCTTTATATATATATATATATATATATATATATATATATATATACATTGTATAATGAATTTTAATCAACTGAGAACACATTAAAATTAACTTCAGCTTATTTGTTCGTATGGATTTTTTAAAATCATTTTAGTCCCTTAAAAGATTTATTGTAGATAAAAGTTCTGCATTCGGGGAAGAAAGGATAGAAGTCTATTTATATCCAGCATATTGACACTTCATTTGTTTATTTAATTAATGTTGACATATGCAGTAAGCTACTTAAGCATTTTTAAATTATTAGCCATTGGCCCAGATAGTCAGTTAAAATATATATATATAATTTCAGAAACATTTCATGACTATATATGTAAACGAATGAAAACTATATAATAAAAAAATATACGTGAATTAGACATTCTAACACAGCCACACACACAGAAAACAATCACGCCTCACTAAAAACCTATCAATCTAAAGAACGTCTTATGTGGTACTGCATTTCATTGCTTGATCTGCAAAGTAATGACCCGTCAAAGGCAAATATAAACTCGGTCAAAGTTCCATGCACGCTGTGAGTAATATACGCCTAGGTCTTTAAGAGAAACGTAGGTAAATTTAGTTTTGGTCCTTTCCGGCTCATCTAAGCGAATAGCCTTATACGAGACTAATCTAAACGAATACGAGACAAACTAATCATTATAAGTAATCATGAGAAAAATAATTCCTTGCATAACTGAATTTACGGCAGAATTTTTTTATTCTAAATAATAAAAGAAAGTGTTCATAAAAAGAAATTTACGGGTTTTTGTTTCTACATGGCTACTAGGAATTAGTTTAATTATCCTTATGGAAATACACCATGGACGTCGCTATATTACTCTACAAATATTTTGTACTGTTCGTGAGAAAATATATTCAGTTGATAATTCGGGGATTCAATTACTTATTCAGCGCGAGATTTATAGTCAAATTCCTTTAAGCTCGGAGTTTATCATTCAATGTTTCTATGGAAAGCAAAAAACCCAAATGCTTATGAGCACGATATGTTTTTTGACTCATGCCAACTGAAGAACAGCAATTCGGAAGTTACTTATTGTCTCCTGTATCAGATACAGTATCAAGTCAGTGTAATATATAAGTATTATGAACATTACAATTATTACACAGAACTAACATAGAATATATTATTTCTAGATTTTAAACATGTATTAATTTTGAACAAATATTAAATAACATTATAAAATTTTGCATTTTTGTGATTAATTACTTTATGAATAAATTAATTCATAGTTTGTAAAATAACAGTAAATACTTGTAGACAATTTAGACAACTTCTATATTTGCATAAAAATTAGCACTTTAACTCGAATAGCTAGCAGTATTATTTTTGAAAGATAATTTAAAACTTTGTATGTATTCAAAAATTATAATGCTACTTAAAGCTATTTGATATAAGTAATGCTATTAGTAACTACGCTAAATAAAATTTTTAAGTTTAATATCTTAGGAACTATTTCTACTCACTAATTAAGAGTTTTGAAGAACTAACCACCACACACAAAATTATACTAATTGTTTCCAAAATTTCTATTAAAAATAGTGTACAGTTTGTTTTTAATTAAAATAATTTTTACTAAAAAATATTACTTCATTTTAAATGCAGTGAATTTTTCTTTAAACTTTAAAATGAACACAAAATTTTTAAAAGAAACTTCCAATAAGATAAATGCATAAAATTAAATTCTATAATTAAAATTCAATTAGACAAAACCTTACCATTTCAGAATTTCAAGATTTGCATCAGTGCCTAATTTAATAAACTTTAACACGTTATTTTATAAGATTTAAAATTCAGATAGTGAAACATGTTTTAAAAATGAAGTTCTTCAGACTTTTTTTTAAAAATGTTATTTATACTTACGCTAAAGAACAGTTGATATTTTTTAAGAATCCTAAGATACAAGAAATGCAGCACATGTCGTCTAAGCGCATTATATTTTCTGAATGAAAAGAAAGACAGATCTCAACTGCTATAGGATATTTCTCTCAAAACATAATTTATAAGTATGTCCTTTTCCCTAAACACTTGATAAAGAATTAACTAATACGTAAATTATAGATTTGTGATTAAAAGTAACTCACATACATTTGCTTTAATTTCTAGGCTTTTTTTTAAATAAATGTTAATTTGCTTTAATTAACATTTATTTTAGCATCTGAGCAATAATTCATTTCAATTATATCCGTCTGTTCATTTGAGCAATTATTTTTGACAAGTGATTAACAAATATGGCCTGAATAATAGTGGAGATTTAAAAATTTAAAAATTGAAAATTCTGTGTATGTTTTTAAGGGGGGAAATATTCACAATTTAAAGTATAATTCCCTTATTCTGCACCTTCTAAATTTAAAAAAAAAATCAATGCAATATTATTATCATATTTTATACCCAATTGCTTCATTAATGTATATATAATTTATAGTCTTATATTAAACCATATAGAAAAAAATAGTAGTGCTGCGTGTTTAGTCATAGATTTAAAATACGAATCCTATTTTCAATAGGTTTTTAACATTTTTTTTCTTTCTCTTTTGATTTTTCATTACAATTTTGAAATTTTACACATATACTATCGCATAATAAGATATAAAAAACATTTAAAAGACATTCCATAATTCATAAACTTAATTATAGCTTCATATTCTAGTTATTATTTTATAAAAATGATGTAAAAAGGTTTTGAATTTTTAGAGTAAAGAATGTCACAAATTTAAGGAAAGAACAAAGCTGCTTGTTTTAAAATTCACTCCACTATCTTGACATTTACATAAATAAAAATGCCCTCCAATTTAAATTTAAAAATTAATTATTGTAAATATATTTCATAAAATTTAAAATTATTGAAAGTAAATACAGCTATTTGAGATCTGTCCATAATTAAAAAGTTTACTTACATTAGATGTCGATTGGACAAGGAGAGATACGATACTGGATTTCACTCGATTCTTGAGGGTAAAAGTTCCATCACCGTTCCCTGATAACAAGGCATGGGCAGTTGCAATTTTAGTTTGAACATCCTCAGAGTCAACTTTTTTATCCGCTGGTGCATTGTCTAGTTCCCGCATGTGAAAGTGCATATCCCAGGGATCACCTTCATTAAACATTCCATTCTTATTTTCCGATTCTTTATCAGAATAAGATGCAATGGTCAGTCTCACATTGTTGCCTTTACCGTTGCATACCACATTGTTCTTCATCGTATTCTCGTTGTAGATCTCGCCGCAAGAAGATTGGGATATAAGCGAGGCTTGGTTATTGGCGTTATTGGTTCTCACACTCACCGTAGCACAGTGTCTCCTTGATGGGGAAAAGCCGGAATCAGTTCCATCATCAGCTTCTCTATCAGAGTCCGATCTTTCGCAATCGCTTCCTGGAGCACTGGAAGCTCCGCTGCTGCTCCGTTCATCCTCGCCTTTGATAATATGATTTACAGAGGACCCAACCACTACCGAAATTTTATCCTTGCTGTAATCCACAGTTTTACCAATGCATGGATTGTTGTTGATACGAATTTTGGCTTGGCTAACAGGGGTAGTGGCCACATTACCATTTTGCTCCATGTTTTCTGAAGAAATCAGTGTATCATCTTGGGAAGTTTTAACGCGTATCACGTGCACTAGTTGTGGTGGAGAGGAAGTACCATTGATGTCTATAGAAGAGGATGCATTGCTGTTGTTGTGTTGTTGAACACTCGTGCTCCCGTCGGAGAAACGCTGCGCTCCAGTGCGCCAAGTAATCGTAGCCTTAGCCCACTCGGAAGAATTCATCGTCTTATCTTTGCTACTAACGTTACCGCTAAGCCGCTCAACTGAGCCATCAACTGCAGGTTGCGCTGAATCAACGGCAGCTCCATTTACTCGAACCGATATTCCTCCACCGCCAGTATGAATCCGGCTAGAAGGTGGCTCACTAGCCAACATCTCCGTCCACTGTATGTGTCCTCCACTGATTTTGAATAAAAATAAGTCGCGCAACCAAAAAAAAATAAGAATAATAAGTCAAATGGTTCTCACGCTGATATTGCAGGTGTTCAATGCAGTATGGGGAAATGAGCACGATTTCACAAGAACGAGAATTCCGTGCGTCCGCTTCCTGAGTAGCGAAAGCGACTAATAAACTCGTTTAGCGCTTCAGGATTCTACTAACCTGAAATTGCGGAACGCGCGTTCTCGGAGGGCGCATGCGCTCAATTGTTACTTCTAGCTGAGGGCGCTGTAGTTCTAACAAATGAATGATCAAGAATAATCGGGGAGGGGGGAGACTCAGCTAATAATTTTAACTGAAAGATGCTGCTGAATGAAGTTTATAGTTTAAACTGAAGATTAAAAGGCGCATTTATTATTGAAACGATGAAAGAATGTAACATTAACAAAAAAAATTTAAACAATCGGTAATTCATCTTTGTTGCTATTTAATGTTGTATGTCTTGGAATCTTGGACACTTGTTTCTTATTAGGCATAAATATGCCATAAACACAGCTGTTACGTTATTTAAAATGAATGACCCTGATTATTTAAAATACATCTTTTTAAATAATTCATTCAGTATACTGATATATTTAGGCCAAATTAAATAAACCCATTACCGTAAAATTGACCAAAAAATAATCTCGTCAAGTTTAAATTCCTTCAAAAATTAAATATTTAATCTAATTGTCAAATGATTAGATGGGATTATCATACAATTACTCTTCATATTTTTTCATTAACCGAAAATATGAAGGATTGATATTTTCCATACTACTGAATGAGTTAAATTTTAAGTGAAGCCAATTAACGAGATTTGATAACAAAAATAACTTTCTAAATCAAATTTGCGATTTAAAGTATTAAAGATTTAACGGTTTTTTTTTTTTTTTAATTTTTCAAATGAATTTCTCTATTATTTAATTTAAATTATAAATGCGATTTTTTTAAGAGATCGAGCATTTCTTTCAAATATTTTGACTTTATATTACGATAATACTCTGAATCATTACCTTTAAATATGTATATTATTCAAGTAAAACGTTAAAAAATATATTTCTTAAGAAGATTCTGAGTAAAATGTAAGTGGGTATCGTCTATATATGCACACTGATCTTCTAGCCTGTTATCCGTCACTTATGTGTATTTATTTAAAGATTAATATGATTAAAAATTAATTTTTAACACACTAATATCTGTTTTTACGAAGTTATTTTTGTATTTTTTTCAGTGGATTGACTTGAGCTTTTTAATTCATAATAGTAAGATTGAATTTATACTAATGATTATAATTTATTCTCATGCAGAATTTTAAACCAATTTAAAGTATTGTAATTCTAATTAAGTATTATCTTTGCTTTGCTATGTATACTCTCCAAAAACATTTACGTAATAATATCGTCTTTAGAGTTTTTGTTCTTTAGAAATTAGTTAGAAAAGCATCATTCTATCAGTTTATCTTTATTTGATATATTCTAATTTCAATAATCTCAAATTCGGTCTCTCCAATGTATTTAATACAGTAAGCGCTCTTTGATCTGACACGTTAGGGACGTGCCAGATTAAATCAGATTATCTGACAAAGTATTTCGCCTCATTGTGGCAACTATAAAATTAAAATCAAACATTGAACATTAATTTAATTGTTATTCTTGTGTTCATTAAAGAAACCAGCACACAGAAGAAAAATTATTACATTACAATGATAATTTAAACAAGTTGTGACGAACTACTCCAGTCACATGCTTATGCTTAGTAGTTTTATTAATACTTGCATGCTTCGAGACATTTTATTGAACATTAAATTGTATGAACATAGTTGTAACATTGTGAAAACGTGATATATAAGAAAGCAAGAAACTCTGTACTGAAATGGAAACTGACAGTTATGATAAACATTAGGTGAAATGCTATGTCGCGATTGGGCTTTCAAGGTCATTAAACTACCTACTCCGAGATATCTGCTGTATTATAAAATGTGTGGAACCATATTGAACACAGAATTCAAGAGAGCTTACTGTATTTGATTACAATTATGAAGTCCAACAGAAGAGTTTTTAAAACATAAACAAAATAATAAGCTAGAAATAATATATTACGAGAATACTGTGAATTGAAAGGAATGCGAACCTTTCACCTTAACACACACGGTAAGCGTGACACCATTATATTTATTTGATTTTAATTATATTTCAATTACCTTCTGCAGAAACCTCATTATATTTTGAAGTAATTGTTTTTCACTGGATTTCTCTCCATCTATTGAGAATGTAGTAATCAAACATTGAAAAACTTTGAAGGTTTCATTTCATCTTGAGGCCTTAAAATGCAATTAATAATACTTGTTTGATATACGATTACCTCCCTTTTTTGATTTGATTCTTTATTTCAATCAATTTTCAATAATGATTGTTCATTAATTCTATTTTGGTAAAGAATGTAATAGAAAAGAGTTTTAAAAGAAATATTTTAAATAAATATTTGATGAAAATTTATTTTTGCAATTATTTGTGGAATTTCAAAAAAAAAAATTATAAACTGAATTTGGCTGAACCTTGAGGGTTCAAAGATTCTTCTGGAAGAGATTTCATGCATTTTTAAAATATTCATAACTAGATTTCTTCGATGCATTTGAATTCCATTGAAAAAAATTTTAATTCGAATTTAAATTTAAATTTTTTTTTGTATTTGTGATTTATTCGAAAAATGTCGTTGACTTTTTTGCTATATATTTTTATTTTATTAGGTTAATACGTATTTGATTACTGATACATATGTCTTTTATGTATTTTAGACAAAAACTTTAATTTCCGATTAATTTTGATACCTACACAAAAATTTCACCGAGACACTAATTTCATAGATGTATCGATAAAAGTCTTAATTATTTTGAAATAAAAATTGTAATAAGTGTCGTTTTTCGAAGATTAATCTTCATTTTTTAAGATAGTTGTTTTTTAATCCATATTATTTCCACTGAAATTTATAGATTTGTAAAGAAAATGTATTCTCATTTCATTTCAAATTTCTAGGAACTTATGTATGAGATTTAATATCAATAAATCTTTTAAAAAGGAAGCATTTAACTACCAAAAGAAAAATTCCTGTTTCTGTCATGTCTGAATGCATCCGAAAAAGGAGTACTTATCTAATCATGATTAATTTCAACTTAGAAATCGAAAATATATAATAATAAATACTTTTGATAGATTTCAAATACACAAGGCATTTCTTTGTATAAACGACAACTTACTGTGTATCGAAATAGTTTACTATATAAAAGCATTAATAAGACATGCTTTCTGCTTAGCCCCAATTAATAAGATACAACAAATTTTAAATAACTTTAATGGTATTCAAAATATTAAATAATTAAAATATTAAAAAAGGTATTTAAAAGTAATTGCTAAAAAACTTAAATATTGAGAAAATATTTTTACTTTAAACGTAATCCTTAGTTTAAAAAAAATTAATACAATATTCAAAATGTTATACATTTCTCAAGTTATTATTCATTTACCACAAAAAAAATTGGGGGGCAACACGTGCATTAAATCAGATGGTATCGATTTAAATTTCTAAACCGACTCTATTCAGTTTTAAGAATATAATTGTATTCGTTTCTTAATATTACCTCTGAAACTCTTTATTCAACCTCAAAGGTAAAATTATGAAACAAATAAAATTATGTTCTTATGTATATATTTACTTATAAAATGGATAAAAGGAAAATTGCATGAATATTGAGAAATTTTACAGAATTACCAAAATGTAATCACGCATAAAAAGAATTAAGAACTGTTAATATGTTGAAATTTATTTTTCTTTCTACAAAACTTTCTATTTTCTATCAAAATTCTAATTTTCTATACTATTTTCGACTCATTCTCTTTACCAGATCCAATGAAATGCACAGATAAAATTCATAAGTCTATTTAGTGATTCTATAGAAATCCTCGGATTTTTTTTCTTAACACCTGATAATTATATAACAGGAGTTTAATAATAAGAAACTAAAAGAGAATATTGACTTATAAAAATATCATTTATACATTTTTCAAGGGTGTATGATTTAAGTAATTGCTCTCTCTCCGTACGGCTTGAAATTTTTGATGATCTCCTATTGTTCATTTTCTAAAAATTGTTCTGTTGGTAGTAAGATATATATATACACCGCCATTTCTGATTTGTGTAACTATTTTTGGCCAACATAGTGGCATTCTATATTAAACATATTTTTCAACCATGTTTTTCGTTTTATAATATAAATAAACTTCCTCAACTTTTCAATAAAGTTCACTTAGCATTATTATCTAAATGATAAGTATTTTTAAATTACATTAATTAGATTTATCATTAGATATGATCTTTTACACCACTTTTACATATTATTGCAACAAATGCAATGTCTTTATAAACATTAATCGATCACTTTAAATCTCAGAATTATTTTATTCTGCACATATTAAATATGTTCATTAATTCTATTTTTTTACTTAAATGACATTTCCTGTTGACTCTTTAAAGAATTCTTTCTTTAAAGATCTAAAATAACATACAGAAGTTACTATACTTCAACATCTAGGAGTTTGCTAAGCAATTTTGATTTTTTTTCACCTCAAATAAAACAAAATTCAGTTATGCAAGGTATGAAAACAGCTGTATATTTTCCAAAAGCCATAAAGTGGTTGAGTAGTGGATGTACAGCCACTCAAATAACTATCAAAATAACTATTTTATGTCAAATAACCAAAGACCAAAAAACATCATTTCCAAAGGAGTTTTACTTCGTCCAGATTTAGAAGCAAATTTTCTATGATGTGGTGCAATAATGATTGAAAAGAAAATAAAAGCACATAAGCATGCAAATCTTAAAAAGTTGTATATCTTTATATAGAAGAATTTTTAATTAATTAAATACTTTAGCCAGGTAAACATTTTTAAGGGTATTTGCTAATTGTAACCTCTGCAGAGATTACAGAATAATTTTGCTTTAGTCAAAAAAGTTTGAAATTTTCTCCATTGTACATTAACAATAAAATAATCTCCAAATGTTATGAATGAAATAAACTTTATTTTTTTGTAAGATTTATGTTTTTATTTCGTTAAAAATAAGTGAGCATTATTTTTTAAAAAAATTCCGAAGCTAAGCTATGCTCATAAGATGTTTGATGCATTATGTGAGTTTTGAAATCCTCTCTTAACTTTCTGTTGCTGTTTGTATGCGGGCTCTCTTCAAAACCAGATTTCAATGAAATTTATAATGTCTTCCTTCCCTAGAGAGTGAAGCGATCAATTAGTGGTCATGGTCTTGAACTTGCGGCCGTTTTGTCGTGTCGTGATACCCCAAGAAACCCGCAGTGTAGCGGTGAGGATGCATATATTTCTGTTGAGGTTCCAAGTCCCTCCAGTGGCGTAGTGTAGATATTTGGAGATGGAGGTGATAGTTCAGATGTCGCCCTCATTACTCAACCGAGGTTTAAAATTACGAGGTCCGTCACCAATAGGCATCGTGTTGCTTCTAAGAGCGATATAATCAAGCAATCAATAAAAAAATTTCTCTAGTGAATTAATAAAGAAATTTAAGTATCTAAATCAATTTCCTATATTTTTTAAAAATATTTTGGTCAATTCGAAGTATCTTAATGTAAGTAATTTACATATTAAAATTTGTATTTTGACTTGAAATACAATGCTTTTATGATGTTGAGGCTAATTGATATTTTAGTTAATTGATTTAATTGATTAGTTAATTGATTTTGATAGGTTTTAGTTAAATGATATTTTTTCTTAACAGTGTAGTCTTTTTGGTAATTACTTTTTCTTTACCTTCACCTTTAAATTATTTATACGTCTAGTTATTTCTTACACTGTACTTATTGAAGATTAAATTATATACCCTTTTGTAGACAGATGTAAGGCTCTTACAGCCAGTTATATTAAGGTCGTATTGATCCAAACATCTTATAAGTAAGGGGTGGGTAACGGTTTTGGCACAGGGGCCATTTTGTGGAAGCATTGGCTAGTGGTGGGCCGCATCTTTTAAAATGTTTATAATTCATTAGTCATTTTTGCATTTAAGAAAAGTTATGAATTGTACCATAAAAATCAATAAATGTAAATTAAATAAAATAGTTATTCAATCTATTTTTATGCTTATTCCATATCATCTATAGCTGCAAGCACATTTAATTTTAGAATTAGTTAAATGGGACTAATTTATGTATCCTACCATACTTTTCTACATTATTTTTTCGAAATCTAGAGAGTGATTGCTTATGGAGATTCTAATCACAGCTTGCAAGTTAATATCTGTCAAAAAGCATTTACATTTACTCTTGTTAATCATTACAAGCAAGAAAAACTTGACTCCAAAATATATATAGATCCAAATACTGAGAACATTTTCCCACCATATTTCTGCATAGATGGAAATTTTTTAGATGAAATATATTTGTAAAAATCATCTATTGACACAGCATTAAACATTTATTTTGCAGTGTGATTTGACTGCATGTAAATAAGTTCAAGCTGAAGTTCCTCAGGTCCCGTATCACTATCAGCAATGATGGGATAAGAGAGGATATTGAGAATTCAGGCTAAATTTTCGTAAAGACCCGAAATCTTCTTGTGACCTTCGTCCTCCAAACTCTGGATATGATTCCCTATCTTAGCAGAAACACTTTAAGGCACTTTCTTTTTTCCTAACAAAGAAAAATGATCAAAATGCCTTCTCCCGCTTGCTTCGCAAATAGACCTAGTTTTGCTTTGAATGACTTTAGGCATGGGAAGGAAATCTCAGTTCAAGGCGGAATTTTCTAACTGTCTTGGTGGGCCACAAAAAAAAATTCTTAGTGGGACGCATGTGGCCTGGCGGGCCTCTATTTGCCCACTCCTGTTACAAGTAATTTGTTTTAGTAAACTCCTTCACAATCCAGGTGGAGGTTGCCGTATAGTGCTAGTCCCAACTAAATCGGCTTTCATTGGCTGATATACATAAAAAAATTTCTCAGCTTTCTTCTTACAAATCTTAAAAATGCTCTCTATTAACTGTTTATTTCGGTTTGAATTAACAATGTAAAAATGAAGTGGTTAATCTTTAGTATTGGTCTTGGAGTTGATTTATGGTACTTACAAAATTGTATATCTCTTATCTGTTGTCTGTGAATTAATTTTGAAATTTTTAAAAGGTCCGTGAGCCGAAAATATATATATAAATTAATCAAAGACGAATACCGGTCTCGTTTTCTTAGAAAAAAGTCAAAAGATGGGAAAAAATTAGTTAGAAACGGAATTTAATTTATGATCGCTAATCAGCAGCAATTATGAAAAAGAACAAATTTCTCCCAATGTTATCGACACATAATCAAATAATCCAATGATTCTTAAAATAACATAAGAATTCAAAATATTTTTAGAAGAATTTTGCTTTGCTCACATACAAAAATAAATATATTTCAAAACATTTTTATTACGAACAGTTCATTGAATTGCTGCACTTAAAGTGTATATAGCAGAATACATCAATTCTTGAAACATGTGTAAAAGTAATAAATAACAAAACAAAGTCGAAAAGTAATCGGTAACAAAATACCAAAGATTCATGCACTAAGTCTCTTCTGTACGAGTTTTTAGAGGTTAAATGGATTAAATTATAAACTCGTGATTCAAAAATTTATTAAATAATTACTCTTCGTGTTTCGATTATTTTGGAATTTTTTATTATTATTATTTTCTTAACAGAAAGTCGAATCTAACTCTCAATTTCAGCATCGTTGGTCACGCATTCCATGTCCTAATCATTGGGTTACCATGATCTTTTATGATCTCACAAAAATCAATAAAATAACGTATCACAGCTCTAAAAATATAAATACACCCAATTTAATAATTCAGACGTATGAATCGATGCTCAGTTCATATATTTACTATTGTCGAAACGAAAGTAATTTTGGATAACTGGTTAAATAAAACATGTAGTTTTTAAATAAAAATATAGCAAAATTTCATACATGAAAATTAAATGCTTCATTTTTTTAAAAATGTTAGGATAGTGAACTCGCAAATTTAGTAAATCTCTTATTACTAACGCATTTTCGAAAAAAAAAAGGCATAATAGATTATAAGTTGCAAAATCCTTGAAAATATTTATTGCAAATGGGCTACAATATTTTAAAATCACTACATTCATAATCGTTTTTTTTAATTGGTTTGGAGTTTCTTGATTTAAACTCGTATTTATTTAATAAAAAACTACGATACTGAGTAAAGAATTGAGGAAACGAAAATTTTTCCATTCACAATATCGCGATTAAATAGCTACCTTTTGTTATATTTGTGCTTATATTTTAAGTGTCAATGACATCGCATTACCAATATCCAAATGGGTGAAAATAACAAGTTATCGAATTTTTTTCGCTTTGAATAGACTTAATATTCTCTGAACTTTAACAAAATAGCGATATAGTAAACAAAATATTATTGTATGGATATATATAAAATAACAAAATGAATACAAATATATTCAGTATACATTATATGTTGTTAAAATTATTCCTGCAAGAAAATCTTTAATTATTTCACCGAGGCGTTACCTTAACATATCAGAATCACTCAAGCGAAAAATTTCTTCAGAAGACGTTTAAAGTATGTGTTAAAAAAGCGTTTTTAAAGATGAATTTTAAGTATTCGCTGATTTAAACTTTCATTTATTTCTACACTTGTGAAATGAAATTAGTAATTATTATTTATAACAGTTCCGTACTCAACCAGGAAGTAAACCCACGTACGATACCTATCCTTAAATGTAAACAACAGTTCAAGCGATTGGAAATAAATTATAATTCGGAGACATTTAATAAAGTGTTATTATGAAAGAATGTGCCAAAAGAAGTTTATTTAAAAAAACACAGATTAGAGTCTTTATATTTAAGAGACTGTTCCCATGTTAGTAACTATTTAAAAAAAACACTTTATTTTTATATGTATGACTATAAATGTGCTGTTCTAAATTTTGTTAAAAAATGCACACATACATATAAATATTAAACTTTTAAATAAAGTACAAAACCGAATTGCGATAATTGATGATAAAATACAAGAATATAAAGATGAAAATATTCTTAATCTTATAATACAACTTTAAATGCTCTTCTCTGAGAACAAGTTAAGTATTCTGCGTGGAATGTCTCAATTATGAGAATGCATGTACTTTTTTAACTGTTTAAAAAAATTATTCTATGGTGAATTCGTATTTTATATAAGACTTTATTTTTTCACTCAAGTACTAATCCATTTTCAAATAAGGTTTGCTCATATTTTGCTTAAAATACAATACAAATATGATAGTTAGCACCTCAACCTTTCTTTTTTTGAACTGATTTTACAACACAGAGAGAAATTGAATGCTGCATTTCATATTAAATGAATAATTTTACTGTAATCTAAATTAAAATTATTTTAGAATTCATCTTCTTCAAACTTATTTTAGCTCCCTTTACACTAGGCCACAAATGTCTATCATTATCAGCGAGAACATATTTTGTTGAAGTTAGCATCTGATAAGAGAGGATATATTCTTGTCATGGATAAACAAGTATAAAGTTTATATGAGAGAAGGTAATTTTTTGTAAACATAACCAATTATAATAAATCTTACAGTTTATTATTTATTTCAAAATTATGTCCGAAATTTTCAACGATAAGATTTAGTAAATGGAAAGAAATACTGTGTGATTTAAGAGCAACGATTATTAAATATTGCAACGCCAAAGAATAATGTACTTCTATTATTAAAAATAAAATACACTGATCTATAATTTCAATTCATGCGAATATTATGATGAATTTACCATCACCGAAATGTTGGGGTTTGCATCTATATTCTATTATCTGATCTCTAGATTCTTAACAAAAGAGAGTTAATCAAAAAACCCAATATTTACAAACTTTACACGCGTTTTAAATTAGAGACTAATTTATCATGAAGAAGTGGTTCTCAACCTTTATTTGGCTTCCCACCTCTTGGCAAGAAAGCCATTATTTAATGTACCACCAAGTTAGGGTTTATCATAAACTATACATGACAGAATTATAATAGGTTTGTTTTTTAGAATTTTATGATTGATTTTTTTCACCTGAACTGCGTACTTTTTAAAAAGCCTCCGTATACAACTAGAGGTGCGCATCTCAGTTTGAGAAAAATTCTACCGTAGACTTACATAGTATGGCCATTAACTCAGAATGATTAGAAGTTTGGCTGTGCACCGTTATAGGAAACGCGATTCCGGAAGAGAAAGTTCTATTTAGCTACTGTATTGAGTTTATTAAGAAGTCATTAAAATTAAACTGCTATAATAGAGCCAATAGTTTTACTACACTAGTTAAAATGCATTCACTATCAATATATCTATAAAATATCATTTCACCACTTATTCCAACACAAAAGCTAAAATGAAAATATAAAATGCCTTTAGTTTTATTTTATTTTAACGAATTTTTTCCTCCAAACTATTGTAGTATGCTTCATGGAAGCAAATTGCTTAGGACCAATTTTGAGGTGCAAGGTACGAAGTTCATTCAAAGCTCTAAGTTCTCTCTGTATAACAAGTTAAGAAACATATTAATATAAAAAGTAAATGTCTGGCTTTTAACAGCAATAGTAACTGTATTCTGTTTTATTTTTCGAGCCATGAACCCGAGTCAAACTGAAAAATAATAGTCGCTGATTTAATTATCCTTCGAGAAACCTACTTGTAATACAGTAAATTTAAAATGAAATGAAGTTAAGAAATATTTTTAAAATATATTGAACGAAACACCTGTCATTAATTTTGCTTATATCAGATAATGTCTGAGAGAAAATTATTACCATACGTAGGAACGTAAAAAAAATATTCGTTAAGATATACTTCGCACTCTCTTTCAAAAAATAGAGAGAAATAGAATGATTAAAATGAATTTAAAAAATAAAACTTCAGTTTGCTTTGCGTGAGCAGATGTATAATATACAATATTATATGATAGTTAAGCATTTAATTGGGTAATGTTAAGTATTTCTAAGTATATATTGACTTAGTCTTAAGAATTAGACCTTAAAAGATTCTTTAAAAACCTCTGAACAATTGACAAAACGATTGACAATAAATTCAACTTTGTAATACTATACAGAACAGAATTAAAAACCCATTATGTCAAGATTATTCAAAAGAGTCAGCATTGTAGAGATCATAATACTAGTAAATTGTTTAGCGTTGTATTTCAGCATAGTTTGAATGTGTTGTTTTTAAGAATATGGTTTCACACACTTTTAGATAATTCTTTTTGATTTCCTATTTGAATTTTGGATCTCAAAACACTTCTTACATGTACTTTTTAAATAAATTCAATTTGTTTATTTACTTCACACATGCAATAAATTTTAATTATATATTTTAACAACTAGTTTGAAAACTATAAAATATTAAATTTCGTCTTCGAATTACTAGTCAAAAGATAAGTTTCTGATTTTATCAATGTTATCAATGAGATCATCAATAATACTAATTTATTTCCAATTCTGGCTAATAATAACATTGCTAGAAACTACATTCATGACATTCTATAACTTAATACAAGAATATGACATTCTATAACTTAATACAAGAATATGACATTCTGTAACTTAATACAAGAATATGACATTCTATAACTGAATACAGACATATGACATTCTGCAATAAAATGCAAATGTGTGACATTCTGTAATAAAATACAAATATATGACATTCTGTGATAGAATACAAATATACGAAATTCTGTAATAGAATACAAATATATGACATTCTATAAATGAGTAATCCATGGTAAATTCTGTAGAAATACTGATATTTTTTTTCATGCTGATACTACATTCCAGTTTCCTGAATGAGTATACCAACTATTAATTTTGATATATCTTTAAATATTCAAAAAAATGTTGTCCGTAAGAACTCATAAAGATACTTTTTAGACTTTTTCAATGATGAATGCCTATTTTATGTATTTTTTTCAAACTTCAGTATCAAAATTACTCGTTTTTCGATAATTCCTTTAAAAATTTAACAATAAATAAAAATAATAAAAAATTAATGCAATTTTGAAACTCTAATCATTAAAATTTAATTTTAAAAACTAATCATTTCCTAGAGGTATAACATTTAAATTATACTAAAGCATGATGAGCTACTCTAATTTCATTAAAAATATAGAACCAATATTTTAATGACAGTATTTGGATACGACTGTAAATTTTTACTAAAGCACGTAAGAAACAAATTTCGGATTATTTTAAAATTATTTGGTACCTTTCACAAAGTAATTATATTTTAACAGATTAATTTACTAACTCTTACATGTTATTTCGAAAACATAAATCAATATGCATTTCCTTAAAGAATATACAATGAAAATTATTTATGTGATTCATCAAGAGATAAAGAGTCATAAACTTTATTCAACATTATTCTTTATTTTCTACTACGAGGGCAAAAGCATTTATATTTACTAATATTCGAATATATTATGTATAAGCAAAAAAGAACTTTTTTCAACTTAAATGTTTTCCAACGAATTGTAGGGAGTATATTAAATTAATGTATGTGACCATGATTAGTGCAACTCTGTTTCAAATATGTATGAAATGTAATCGTATTTAATTATTGATAAAATTTCGCATATGCTCGTGTAATGTGTTTATGAAGCGGACATAGTATTCATGTATAAAGTGAGTAAAAGAATCTAATAAAATAATTATACTATTATATTGAGAAATTTCTTCACAAAATTATTAAAATTATTATGTGAAAAAAAATCAAAAAAATTATCATTAGCATTTTTATTTTAATGCACTATTATGTTGTGTATTTAAAAGAAGAAAAATGTTTATATGGATTAACTCACTTTAAAAAAAAATTTAATTCAGAAAGTTTTAATATATTTATAGTAGAAAAAGAAAAAGATGAAATAACTACAGAGAAAAACTATGTTAAAAGTGGTATTACACACACATGTGACATATCGTTTAAAATATTGCTGACGTAGATGACACATTTCATAAAAGATTAATAGATTTTTCACCAGAAGTATCATTTCACTCAGACAGAGTGGGTGTTTATACAAAGGCGTGGAAGTCATTGCTTTTATCATAAAATAAACTCAACGAATCTTATATGCCAAGAATGTTTGAAATGAAAAAAAGTAAATTCAGAAAACTAGGTAATCGGAAAAATAAATGAAAGAAAAATGAAAATTATATCAAGTTAAGACCTCAAATTTATTGTACACGTTGAAATGAAAATCAATATAAAACAATACAAAATTTCATTATTATAATTCTGTATATATTTAATTATTGTAATTCTGTATATGTATTAGTATTTCAAAGTGATTAATCTAGTTGTCCTATTTTATTTCAGAAAAATTAAACGGGACGTTAAAGACATAAAAGTTTTAAAAGTATAGAAGCATCCCTAAATTTTTTTATAAAAAAGGTTTCTATTGTATCCTCTTAACTTACAAAAAAGTTTAAAAAATTATACTTTTATTTTATTCACAACAAAATAGTTTTATTAAAATACTTGTGTATACTTTTATGTGTCATTTTAATTAATCATTCTGGTATATACTAATGTATTGCAAATGTTTTACAAATATTACTTTCACGAACAAAAAATGAAATTGCCCAATAGTCTAATAGAAGATTATCTTACTTGTTATTATCTTACTCTGAAACACCTAGTTATGTTTGGTTGCTGTTTAGGGAGAGGGGAATTCATAAGCATATTTTATAGCTGATTGATAATCAATTTGGCAAATAATCACGAAAGTATCTTTTAACTCTTGCAGTACTATGTTTCCAATTAATTTATCCAGTTTTTCTAAATAAAATGTCTCCTATACAACACATAACCTCACAGAGAGATTTTAGTCTTAATCGTAATATTAAAATACGCAGTTGCCTGTTTTTAAGCAAAATTTTTTCTAAATTTAAAATATTAGAGGTAAGAGGGTGTTTCAAGTTCAATAGCATATAGGCATTTGAAAATATAAGTCTGGATACTAATTCAAATTTTCATTGTAAGTCCATGAATAAATTTTGAAATTTATTATAAATCTTTATAGTTTTAAATGCAACAATTTCAATAAATGCTCGAACCAAAGTCTATGAAAACAACTGTCTTAGAAAATGATTACATTTTTATTAGAGTTTCACTTTTGTGTCTGTAAATAAAAGAACACAAATGAAAAACAGACATAGCTTATTTATGTTTAAGGGTTGAATAGTCAAAAAAAATTCCGTTTTGAGTATGGTATTTTTTTATTTGAATATTCCTCTTTTACTACTAAAAATGCATCTTTCCGTAGGATAATCTATTCATTCAAAATTATAATCTTCAAAATAAAAATTAACTATAAGAAGCGATTTTAGAAGAGAAATATTCTGAAAATTAAATCAACATATTTTACACACACAATGAATTTATAATTTAATTTTAGAAAAACGAAAACAAAATTATTAAGGCGCTGAATTTTTAAGGCACAGTTTGCTTATCTGTTAGATTCAAAAAAGAAAAGCTTTATTGTATGTTGTATAAAAAAAAGTATTTTAAAATAAAATTTTTGGATCAAGTGATTATTAACACGTTAAACATTCTCTAAAAGGATTTTAAAATTTTAAAGGAAATAAGCATTATAACATGCTTAATTACTTAAAATGTTAAAAAAAAATTGTTAGTTGATTTATTTGTTTTGGATCACGCCAAAAGTTTAAAATAAATAAAAAGTATTTTGTAGTTGAGTCTTTATTTGGCAATATTCAATTTAATAAAAATAAATTTCCTCACACTTCTTAATGAAGAAAGACACTATAAAAATGATACTATTGCAATACAATCATAAAGATAGTTGAAGCTATAAAATTTAATTGTTGAGTAATCATTGCTATCGAAAGAAAGTTTCATTTAATGGTTCACGATAAATTTCATCGTGTAGAAAACGTCACAGTTCTACTATTTATAAAGTTAGTTTGAAAGATTTTTTTTATTATGAGGCTCATAAAAGTATATGCTATCTTCTGTGATATTGAATTACAATGCTGCTATTAATCACTAAATAAGTCTTAACCAGAGAACAGCTCATACACCAGGAAAAGTGTAGCGTGATAGAAGGCGTTAGTAAGGAGACAAGTTGAGTCATGGTCAGTTAAGCACGAAATCACTTTCCCCTTTTGTACTACATTACCTTTTGCTTTCCAGAAGGGCGGCCATTCAATGAACAGTGGTAAAGGTTTGAAGAGTGTGGGGAACTCAGTGTTTCGTACACGAGTGGTCAGAGCATTGTTTCACGCTCTGTTCTTACAGTTACGCTGATATACATTTATTTCATCAGATTTGGACGAAGTTCAATACTTAAGAAATCCATAATACAGTGATTTCTAAATGACAGTTTTCGAAGTCTTAGCTCTGTAACGGTATTTATTTGCATAAAATTCTAATTTTCCTTCACTTCGAAAGCATTAACTCAGATTAATTGGAGCATAAACTCAGAGGACACTTTCACAGGATAAAATATTCGTAAATGTCTCAAAAGTGTTTGCGTATAATGATTTTAAAATTTTCCCGTTGCTTCATTATTTTCCTTTTTGATCAATGTTTTTCCTTGGAATTAATGTCTTTGTACTTCCGTTATTGATTTACAGTAAGATTAAAAAAATAATCATTAAGAACTGTAGAACTTTGTAAATTAAATTTTTGTTGTTTTTCTTTCAAATGATTGCTATTAATATACTAACAACATTTGTACAAATTAGAATTAAAATAAATAACATCTATTTTATCCTTGTGAAACGGAGTAATATTTATCTAAAGAAACGAAATTTTTTGGGTCAAAACATGGAATCGATTAACTGTGTACATTTTTTAAGCAAATCTCTAGCATATATTTTTGCTGATATCAATTCGCGGCCATGATAGCGCAGTGGTTCATAGTCGCCGTGTAGCTGGGCTACATGGTTAAGACGGTAAAGACCCAACGTGTAGAGGGGCTGATGCACGTTAAATTAGTCGAGACTCCAAGTTCCCCCTTAAAAAAAAGCGAATCAAAAGAGTATATTAATTCATCATAATTATTTGACATCATATTTATACAAAGGATATAATACACATTTGTCATTAATTCATTAAAGTTATTTTTATACAAGAATAAAAAAGAAGCAATAGACACACAACTAATTCATATTTAATGTTAGCATTTTTTATTGTATTTTAAACCCTGTGTAGAAGCACGATATAAATACTGTCAAAAATATAAAAATTTATTTATTGTTTTGACACAATTCCCGCTTTTAAAAGGAAAAAAAAAGTATGAGAGTTTTTAAAAAGTACATTATTTTACATGCTTCTACAAAACAACAAAAAAACAGTTTGCATATTTTTGAGAATTTTTTTATCTTAAGCAAATATTTGCAAAAAATGAACTTCTACAATTGTTAATATTTCTTCATCAAGTGTTTGCTCAATTTACTGTCCAACTAATTCATCTACGCTTTTCATTTCCGTTCTAGTTAAAAGATAAGAAACTACGGTTTGCGTATCAGTACACTAATCAATCTATTGTTTAAAAACACTTATGAAAAATATAATGGGTGATAACATAAAGGTTTTATTGGCATAACTTACTTAACAGCAAAAAGTTCATGCATCAGCTAAGCTCGGGAATAAATAAAAAGAAGAAATAACTATAGAAATTACCAAAAATGAATGCTTTAATTGAAAATATTTATGATAATTAAGGTTAATTGTTACTTGGAATTTAAGAAATTAAACTTTTTGAATGCGCATATATTTTGCATAGGTTTTATATCTATTCCGTCGATTGTGAGGGTGTGTGTGTGCTTTCAGTATTAAAAAGCATTCACTTCTTTTAATTTAAAATAACACCGACATTCAACTTTGTTAAGGATGCAAAACTTTTTATAAAACTGCTCCAGAATTAAAAGTTCATATTCATAAAATTGTAAAAAAAAATTCATATTTATTCTCAACACAATAGTTACAATTCTTAATTCTATCTGATATGTTTATTATGTATATTCTGAAAATGTTCTCTCTTTATCCGATGATTATTAAATTTAGTTTTAAATTGAGCCCTAAGCATTTGTGCATTTACTTTAAGAAACCGAAGAAGCACACAAAGGACGAAATTCATTTTTAAGTTAAGTAACTTAAAAATTTTACTTTCCCAATTTCATTCAGAACTCTAAAATCTGTACAATAAAATGTATATATACACAAGCACGTGATGGTTTTAACTTCTGCCTTTAATCTCCATTTGAAGAGAGAATCGAACACACTCACTTTGAGTTAACAAATTATTAAACTTCATTTATTAGCGATTATTCCTTTTTATTGATTCCGATTATTCCCTCCTTCTCTTTCAACACGGTAAATAGTACAATTGCCTTTTGTAGAAAAAGTGCTCCCTCCCGACCATATTTATTTTAACACTATAAGATATTCCCTTTAACATGTCACTCACCATTTAGAAACACTCTAATAATACTTGGTCCTCTATTACTGGATCATTCTGGTATATTACGGTATAATAAAGTTGAATATTTCTAAATAATTTTCTTGATGAAGTATAATCTATTTCTCTGTGTCAATCAACAATGACTGTTTAGTTTTTTTTTAATTTTTATTTAATTTTTAGACGTTTATAATAGAACAATTTCATATATGTTACATTTCTAAAGAATTTTGATAAAAGTGATGACAAGCTGTAATAAATTCTTATAAATCCTTTTGAGATCCAAGACCATATTCTTTGAGCAATTTTTCCCAAATTTGAGATAAATCATCTAAAAAATAACTCAAAACAGTATAAACAGCCGGGCTTTTTTAAATTAAAAACATACCCAATTTTTGGCCAGTCCATTTTAATGGACATCGGGTCTTAGTGTACTAAAAACAAGTGTTACTGATTAAATATACCACATAATTTCATTATTCACACATCTAAAATTGTATATTAGCTATTTTTAATTTAAAAAATATGTAAAAGTATAATAAAACTGAATTCAAACTACTGACATACCTTCATTAGTTACTTTCTTCTTGTCCGCCATTTTTAAATGCTTGTGGAACAAGGATACTGCCAAATAATTTCAAGTTTTGCTAAATAGATTACAGTACTGAACTGTCTAGTATTATGGAGTGCCTGTTCTTAGGGTATAAAACTGTAAATTCTTTCTCTACATATAAAATAATAATGTCCAATAGAATGGATATTGGGTTTCAAGAGGATATATGCTGTCTTCCAATCATAATTTTAAAACTTGCATTTGTTTCCTCAGAAATTGCTGCTGTTGGATGTGCAAATAGTTCAATTGCCAAATTTTTTAATATTATTGATATTATTAATATTATTGATTAAAATATTTCAATACAATAGTGGTAATTAAAGAATATTCCAAGAAATCCTTTTAAGACGTTTGTGTATATTCCTGTAGCTGTAATTTATATTTGTAATCGTACGAAATTGCGAAAATGCTGTCTATTCAGCACCATACCTCATATTGAACATTAGCCAAAGTTCTACGATAAATAAAAATATATATAAAATTAAGAAGTTTTTATAAAGCAACATCAGTTAGTTTCAAATGCTAAATATATTACATATATTTCCATAGGGGAAAATTCACATTCATGATATGTATTACAACAGTCAAAACTTCCTTAGTGAAATTCGTCACTAAATACTATATAAAATTCTAGTGCATCTTTTAGAATGGTAGAGTAATATACAATTTAACTATCAATCACTTCAAGAGATTCTTTGGAATATAAAGTATGAATTTTCATGGCCTTCTCAACTCTTACTTTTTTCTCATCGACTCCCGGCCATTTTAAAAAAGTTTTTGTGCAGTTCATTTTTTCCACTGGTCATCAAAGAAGTGATCTGTTTTTAATTGATGGCTTACAGCTTAGAAATAACATTGCCGTGATATACACTCGCATTATCAATGGTGAAGGATTGTTCTTTTAATTATAGAAGAGAAAATTTTTTAAAAGTGCGCATACAAGTGTATGATATTTTGAAAAATCGCTATCTTGATATTTACAGAATTCTTTGTCTCTTTCATAAACAAAATATTGAGAAAATTTAAACATAGTTGCATTTTTGTATATTACATTTTAAAATAGATTAATATTGTACTTTATACTAAGCAGAATCAGAAACATCTGTGTCGCTTTAAAAGGGAAACATAAATAGATATCACGTAGAATTTAAAATATTATTTTCCTATTAGAGCAACAGAGCTCACAATTTTTAGTCAACATTCTAGAACTACTACATTTTGAAAATGATATCCATGAATAAAATAAGTATGAAATAACTGCTACATTAGAATAATGTAGTTTCATCGTATTTTCGAAACAGTTACATAAATTTATTCATAATTATTTATACTTCATTGACCTTCTGTTAAAGCTACCTATAATACGAAAATACTAATACATAGCATATTATTAAAAAATTGTAAGGTAATTATATTTATTAATAGGTCTAGTGTGAACCCAAAAAAATGCATGTCCCTATATTCTTAATAGATATAAAGATTTGTATTCTAATTTTGGATAGTTTACTTTAAAATTTAGACAAATTTTCTTTCCATATTTAAATATCTTATTATTGCGCAATTAAAACTCAGAAATATAATAATTTGAATTAAAAAATATTTCAAGTATTTAATAAATTAAAGTGAGCTCTTATTGTGTGTGTGTTTTTAAATGCGCCATTGATAGATTCTGATACTTGCATAACAAACTATACTTTTCAATCTCCAAAAGACTATATTTAATTACTTTATAAAGAAATCTTAAAAGCTAAAAGGAATTTAAATATTTTGTATGCTGAGACGATATTTCGAAAAACTAAAAGGAAAGAAAAATATCTAATTAAGTCATGTATTAAGTTTTACAATAATTATAGGAATGGAAATTCATAAATCGATCAATATATTAATTCCATTTTATCTATTGAATCCTTTGAACAAAGTAATAATATGTTTAAAAACAATAAAACATTTATAAATTTCCCAATTATACATTTTCAAAGCCATGAAATAACTTTTATGAAAAAATATTTCAACAAATTATTCTGTTTTTGTTCTTAAGTAAAATCAAGCCTAATTTTAAAGAAGTTCAACGCGTTTGAATGGAATCAACATTACAAGTACTGTTAACTTATCCTTTGATTGTATTAAGTAGAATTCGGAAACCTGAAAGCGAAGAAATTCTAAATTATTTAAATACTCTAATATTATTGGTAGAGTATCCTCTTAAAAATGTACAAGTTAACGCAACATAAAAATCAAAATACGTAGCCAGTACAAAGGCTAATATATTTAATGTTGTAATAGCTGTTAAGACTGTTAACCTATGTTATTCTAGAATTATAGGCCTATCTATGCCATCATTTATATATATTATTAAAAAATGGTTACAACACGAAAAATATATGTTGAAAAAAAATCTGAAAGCTCAGTTTTAAAAAATAAATAGAAAGAAACTCATAAAAAGCAAAAAATCTAAAAAACGAATGCTAAAATAAACAAAAACTTTAATTAAAAAACTTATATATATATATATATATATATATATATATATATATATATATATTTTTATACCATTAATATAAAATAAAAAAAAAAATCAATACTAATTTATGAAATAAAAAACACAATATTAATTTTGACGGAGAACTTTGGAATAATGCTACCTAAATAAGAGGCCTTCTATTTCGTAGAAATTAATGTTAAAAAGCATCACAGCAAATGTATAATTAACATATGTGTTTCAAGAGGGTCATCAGACAAAATATAAGAGAAATAAATCCTAATTACTTGAATATGGACGATTTTAGCTATGGAAGATCTAATAGAGGGAACTTACGTGCTCAATGAATTTTCAAGACATTTAGATAGATTTATCTGCTTAGATTGCAAAGTTTACTCCTCTGAAAGAATTTGCAGAGATTGTAGACTATTGCATTGATAAACACTCAGGCATAAAATCTATTTAGAAGCTCGAATCAAAGAATTAGTATGAAATACTCTAAATATGCTGCTGAAGAAAACGAAGTCATTCACCTGGCATTTTGTCACATCAAGAAATACAAAAAGAGACAGAGAAAGGACTTCCTCAGACTTGTTTCTGTTGATTCCCAAATTCTATTTAAGGATCACTCAATCACACTGAAATCCAATGAATCACCTGGCGATAAGAATTATCCTGCCATAAAAAGTTTGGTTGACTCTCGAAATAATTTAAACTGCAGAAAAATTTTCAGTTAGGAATTCATTTCATAGAACAAACATTTAATGACACTTGTTTCGGAAGTGCAATAGACTTTGGCAATAAGCCAGGGCATAGAAGATAGAGGATCTGAAGTGGCTAATTAAATGCATTTAAAAGCCAAATTGTAGAAAGTAATATTTGAAAGAGATTCGTTGTCTAATGTTGTCGATTGGAAATTATGAAATTTGTAATTGATTACTCTCTTCATATTCTACTTTAACTGACACTGTTTTTTTGAATTTTTCTCCGAAGGCAGTTTTTTTCTTGGTCACGTGAATATTGCCTTAAAGGTCGGCATAGTAACCGTAAATACCGTAGAAGTATGCTATCGCCGACAAACTGATTTTGAAATGGTTACAATTTTAGCATGGCGGCCCAGGTAAGGAAGCTTAAAGATAATCTCCATCGGCCATATTTCCATTTATGTTGTTAACAATAACAATGAAAACAGGTTTTTTTTATTAGCAAGATATTTTTACATAACATTTATATAAGCCAAATGCCGATATTAACACAAACAAGAATAAAAAATATTTGTTTATTAACAAAACATAATATAGACTAATTAAATGCTATAATATTGCACAAAACGTAATTGTTTACTCAGATAATATATTATCATACCGGAGTCTCGAAATGAGTACCTCCGATCAGTAAAGTTGTTTGTAAAGGACCTGTGTTAATAATGATCTGGATTATAATTTTTTCATTCTTCATTTTTTCTAAAAACACCCTTACACTTTTGGTAAGCATGCCTAAATACAGATATAAATCCTCGAGCTTATGATTTTAACGTCCGTATTAATCTTTCTCTTGAAAGATATCTATGGAATTGGGTAAGATTCATTTCTTTTTTAAACATCAGTGTTAGTATACCATCATTTTGTAGATCATTTATTTTCATTTGAAGGGCTGACGGAAGCTCTTGAATTGTTTTTCCCAATGGATTATGATATATGGAAATGTTCTAGTACTTAGATCAAGATCTGGAGAAATGCGCTGGAAGTAATTTTTCTCTTGTAAATTTTTGCAAAAAATAATACAACATAGCTTATTAGTTTATGTGATCACGGATACGATATGTTCCGCGCCGGCGCGGCGCAAACCTGCGGCATGCTAAATTTTGCAGCGTACTACGGCGCGCTTTTTCCCGCACGTTCTTACAAAAACGCGCTGGCCTGGCTTTACCGATTTGGCTTTTACTAAGCTGTACGGAACGTGCTGGCCGAAGGCAGCAACGCGTTACGGTACTGCAAAGTACCTACCTTTAAAGCATATTTTACAAGCCGTTGACAGAAACAGGCGCGGCGGAAGCGTTTGCAGCCGCGAAGGCCTGAAGCCATGTCGTACGAAGTACGGGCCGGTAGCCAGCGTAAGCGGCTACGGCAAAAAAGTACAATACGGCTTTGTGCGCTGGTACAGCCAGTTATATGGTTTTATTTGAATTAGAGTTGCACTATTCATCTGGAAGAGCCACTGCAACTCAGAGAGCCACTCTGGGTGACCAACTCAGTGTTATATTATAATTGAGGAGTAAAGTGATAAGACTGAATGCAACTATTCAAGTGCTAGTTGTTTTGCTTTAAAATATGGCTTTCGGGTTTAAAATGTTTAACTTTTGGGCCATACTTGACCATCTAGTATGATTTCTTATAAATAAAATTTTCGGTCTCATTTTGGGAGAAAATAAATTTTCTAACTTCTAATTCTATTCCTGACAATAAAAATTATGAAAAATATTTTAAAATTTCTCTATTGTACATCGAACTAGAGAAATGGCAGGATTATTTATTCCTTTTGCACATAGCAGCTGTTTATGACATAGAACAGATTAAGGTATCCGCCTACTGAAGATGAATGTTTTAACAATTGAAAAAATAACTTTTATATGCATTATACTATAAGATATGACTAAAAAACTTAAAAACACAATGTAAAATTAAATAAAATAATAATTGTTTTAGTATTTCCAGCCTAAAAAATGCATAAAATAGCAGTAAATGGCATTTGTGCAAAACAATCAAAACTGAAATTAAATAAAGATATTTCAATTCTTCTGTAATTTATTATGATGAATTGAATATAATCTTAGGATTTGAAGTTTCTATCAATTTAACCCTGAAAATTATATATTTATAGGTCTTACTTAACATATAGAAAACTGTACAAATTTGTGACAAGTTGTGACTTTATCATCATAATAAAATGCAAAGTAATCGCATTATAAACAATAGGAGAGATTCCAAGTCTGAATTCACTTTCATATATTCATGAAAGTTTCATAACATCATATACATAATTATGTTTTCAATACGATGTTTTGCGCTGAAGCAAAATAATATGAAAATTGATTTTGAGAAAAGCTGAAAATACATTGCAACCCAGAAAACTTACCTACTCATTAAATAAAACATTTAACATTAAAAGGCCCCTGATTTATAAGTTCGCTATATGTACATTAAATAAGTTATCTTTTTTCTTCCTGATGACCTTTAAAACTTTCCTACGCTTACATTTACCAGGTGTTGTATAATGATTCAATTTCTGATCTGATTGTAATCCAACTTTTTGTATCCTTTACAGTGAAGTATAGCTTGATTTTCAATATTCAGCTTATATTTAAGACTTTTAAGCACTTTTGATATCCTTCTTCATTAAATTGTATAATTGTATCATTTGGTAATCTAATTTCATATGTTTTAACACAAACAAAACTTTATTTAGAACTCTATCATATTACACCATTAAAATATTCATTGCATTTGGGTCTAGAATATTCCATCTTGCATGTTGGCGCGGCGGCGGCGCCAGCAGCCGCAAGCGGCGCGTACGGCAGCGCGGTACTGCCGGCGTAAGCGTTTTGTGTTCAGCGGCAGCCGGCTTTACCAGCCGTGCGGTACGGCTACCAAGCGGTTTGTCGCTGGCGGTGTTCTGCCAGTAGCGCGGCAAGGCCAGCGCAAAAGCGGCGCGTAAGGTACGCGCAGCGGCAAATTTGCAAGCGCGTCATAGCTGTTTCATTGCGTACATTTCTAGCCCTATGTGAACCATGACACGTTATTATGCGTATGGATTTTATGTGTTCAAATGTTTTAAATACATTACGAAGCATTTTAATAAGTAATATTTCATCAGATCTTTTCCTCCCATCTAAGGACAAATAATGTAAGTTAGAAAAGAAATATAACTGAAAGAGGTTATAAGTAAACAGTGAATATATAGAAGGAAGTTAAATAAACTATTGATTTGAAAAGAATATTTAATTGCCTTTAAATATATGTTATAGTCAGTACCGAACATAAAAATAAGAACAATTTATAGTTTCTGAGAGAAATGATATTTTTGCAAATTTCTAATGCTAATGAACTGTTTGACCTATAACATTATTGCAATGCGCAATATGCAATTATAACTAGCTGAAAGAAAAAAGCAATTACGATTTGAGACAAATGATTACGTGTTCGTAACTTTTATTTCAATTTAGATATTTTTAACAAAAGCAATGCGCATTGTTGTTTTTTGAGCAATGAGTACTTGCTGTCAATTTTTTAAATTAATATTATTATGCTCAGTAAAAAAAAAAAAATGGTTATTTGCGATGGTTTCACTCCGAACCATGCTATGGACAGCTAACGAATAAAAGATAATTTGAAGTCCAGATTATGACGACTCAGAAGTAAAGTTGTAATTTATGTGAAAATCCCCATTATACCGTATGCCATTTTTCTTAGAGGAACAGAACTTTGAAAACTATTTACAAGAGACTCTTATTATCTACTAATCATCAGACTACTGCGGCCTTGCTATTCAGGGAAAAAATGCTTTTATGAGACAAAAAAAGAATAGATGTAGACAAAACAAATAGATAAAAGACAGATAGACATAAAAAAAAAATTAATAAATTCTAGAAATACTTCTTATTGTTTTCTAATTAAGATACTATACATATTTGATGGTATTAATCTGAATTAATTATAAACACATAATGTATTACATAGTTATCCTTACATACTAAATTAATACAATCTGTTCATACACAGACATTTAAGTTAACACGCCGTTGCATGCGATAGTTATTTCAATTGTTTTTAAACTTGTTGTATTCAGTATAGAGTAATCACGCTTTATAAAATAAAGCATTTCATTTTTTTTAAAATAATTTCCATTTAAAAGTATAGTTCTATAAAGAAAAAACAACAACCGATTTATTCTTCAATTTCTTGCAACAAAAAATAAGGTTATTCGTATTGTGAATAGATTGTGTATCCTGAATTTTTTAATTAGATTATTCTCAATAACTGTTGCTTTATTTTACAGTTAATGTTTGATGACCTTTAAATTCGGAATACTTCAAGATATTTAAAAAACTTTAGAAATGTAGCCAATGATTATCCATCGAACATTTCAGCATGATATACATATGTCTGGGGTCACTAAGTTCAAATTTATTCCAGAAAAAATAATGAAATCAATATTAATTGGCATATACAAAACCTGACAAGAAAAATGTAAGATAATGAATAAGAAATAATAAAAAATAAGAAGTTAGAATTTTTCTCATAACTTTTGAAAAAACATATAGCATAATTTTGTCATAAATCATCTTATAGAATAAAAAGTTAAAAGATTAAATTCATCATTTATCATTCATTGTTAAGCTAATCTCATTTTGACATTCATTGGACATGTTGATTTTTTAGGAAAAACAGGATATTCCGTTATGTTCAAATTCACTAAGCTCTACGCTTTAGTTTTTAATGTGTATTTGCTGCATTATTCAAGAATAAGCATCGTTTGTTGCCGCAATCGACTTAAAACTTAAAAGTTTTAAGGACATTTGGAGATAATTTAAATTTCAGCAAAAATACGCAAAACAGGCAATGCCACTGAAAACGGCAGTGGCCTTTTCGGCTTCAAGAGCTGGCAAAAGCCTTTAGCCGCTGTTTGGC
>BMAW01052645.1:464940-485842 GCA_019974015.1 Nephila pilipes | reverse complement strand
TATATATATATATATAAAAGACTTTGGAACAATTTATAAGTTGAAAAAGTGTAACTCAAATACTACCAGTGACGGAATCTACTAAAGTTTTCAGTTGACATTTAATACCAAAAAACGAAAGAGTTAACATGCCTCATTTCCTTTAAAAATCATGAAAACTATTTTGTGGGGTAAAAAACTTTACATGGTAAACTGTTGAGAAATTTAAATTATCTCAAAATGTCCTTAAAACTTTTTAAGTTTTTAAGTCGATTGCAGCAACAAACGATGCTTAATCCTTGAATAATACCTTGAAGTACACGATTCCAAAAACTAAAGCGTAGAGCTTAGTGATTTGAACATAACGGAATATCCTGTTTTCCTAAAATCAACATGTCCAATACAAGATAATCAAAATAGGATTAGCTTAACAATGAATTGATAAATGATGAATTTAATCTTTTAACTTTTTATTCTAAGATGATTTATGACCAAAATTATGCTATATGTTTTTAAAAGTTATGAGAAAAGAATTCTAACTTCTTATTTTTATTTCTTATTCATTGTCTTACATTTCTACTTGTCGGGTTTTGTATACCAATTAATATTGATTTCATTATTTTTTCTGGAATAAATTTGAACTTAGTGACCCAGACATATGTATATCATGCTGAAATGTTCGATGGATAATCAGTAGCTGCATTTCTAAAGTTTTAAATATCTTGAAGTATTCCGAATTTAAAGGTCATCAAACATTAACTGTAAAATAAACGAAACAGTTATTGAGAATAATCTGAGCAAAAATTCAGGATACAATCTATTCACAATACGAATAACCTTATTTTTGTTGCAAAGTGAAGTAAATCAGTTGTTGTTTTCTTTATAGAACTATACTTTTAAATGAAATTATTTTAAAAAAATGAAATGCTTTATTTTATAAAAGCGTGATTACTCTATACTGAATACAACAAGTTTAAAAACAAGTGAAATAACTATCGCATGCAACGGCGTGTAGCTTAAATGTCTGTGTATGAACAATTGTATTAATTTAGTATGTAAGGATAACTATGTAATACATTATGTGTTTGTAATTAATTCAGATTAATACCATCAAATATGTATAGTATGTAATTAGAAAACAATAAGAAGTATTTCACAAATTTATTAATTTTTTTTTATGTCTATCTGTCTTTTATCTATTTGTTTTGTCTACATCTGTCTTTTTTTTGTCTACTTAAAAAGCATTTTTTCCTGAATAGCAAGGCCGCGGTAGTCTGATTGGTAAGGTAATAGAGTCTCTTGTAAAATAGTTTCAAAGTTCTATTCCTCTGAAAAATGGCATGCGGTATAATGGGGATTTTTCACATAAATTACAACTTTACTTCTGAGTCGTCACATAATCTGGACTTCAAGTATCTTCTTCGTTAGCTGTCCATATGGTTCGGAATTATGAAACCATCGCAAATAACCATTTTTTTTTTTTATTTTGAGGCATAATAATATTAATTTAAAAGTGAGGCAACAATGCTCATTACTCAAAAAACAACAATGCGCATTGCTTTGTTAAAAATATCTAAGTGAAATAAAAAGTTACGAACACGTAATCATTGTCAAATCATGGTATTACTTTTTCTTTCAACTAGTTACATTGCATATTGCGCATTGCAATAATGTTATAGGTCAAGCAGTTCATTAACATTAGAAATTTGCAAAAATATCCTTTCTCTCAAGAAACATAAATTGTTCTTATTTTTATGTTCAGTACTGACTATATGCCTATGTTAAGGCAATTAAATATTCTTTTCAAATCAATAGTTTATTTAACTTCCTTCTATATATTCACTGTTTACTTATACTTACTCTTTCAATTCTTCTTTCCTTACATTATTTGTCATAGATGGGAGGAAGATCTAGTGAAATATTACTTATTAAAATGCTTCATGTGTAATTTAAAACATTTGAACACATAAAATCCATACATAATAACGTGTCGTAGTTCCACATAAGGCTAGAAATGTACCAATGAAACAACTATGATAAGTAGAGCTTATAAAAGTTTAAGAGTTAATAAAACGTTATAATTAAGGCTGAATTATAATATATCGTACGTTATTTTTAAATTTCGGTATTATAAAAGTAACATTCCAAAAATTTTCGCTTTTTGTATTCTCTAGAGTGGGATAGTTTCTCTTTATGCATCAAACTAGGATCAGGCATCATCAAGTTATTAAGGTATCTGCCTACCTTTAAAACGCGATTTTCGGTCAAAAAGTCGATTTTTTTTTTATTTGCGGTCTATTATTAAAGCTGGTTTCTTAGCTTTCTAGAACAGTTTCAATTTTGTTTCTATCTGACATAGAACTTGAGTTATAAGCATTTTAATAATGGTCTGTGTCAAACTTTAGAGCTTGAAGTAGCATTCTGCTTCCGGAAAGGGAACTTTAATGTTTGTTTTTCATTGATATTTTACGTAATATCGCCATCAAAATATCTTCCAACATGCAAGATGAATATTCTAAGACCCAAAATGCAAATGAATATTTTAATGGTGTAATATGATAGAGTTCTAAATAAAGTTTTTGTTTGTGTTAAAACTGAGAAATTGGGTGCAAATGATGCAATTATACAATTTAATGAAGGATATCAAGGATGCTTAAAAGTCTTAAATAAGCTGAATATTGAAAATCCAAGCTACTTCACTGTAAAGGGATACAAAAAGTTGGATTACAATCGAATCAGGAAATTGAATCATTATACAACACCTGTTAAATGTAAGCGTAGGAAAGTTTTAAAGGTCATCAGGAAGAAAAAGATAACTTATTTAAGTAATACATATAGCGAACTTTATAAATCAGGGGCCTTTTAATGTTAAATGTTTATTTAATTAGGTAAGTTTCTGGGTTGCAATGTATTTTCAGCTTTTTCTCAAAATCAAGATTTTCATATTTTGCTTCAGCGCAAAACATCGTATTGAAAACAGTTATGTATATGATGTTATGAAACTTTCATGGAATACTCTATGAAAGTGAATTCAAGACTTGAATCTCTCCTATTGTTATAATGCGATTACTTTGCATTTTATTGATGATAAAAGTCACAACTTGTCACAAATTTGTACGGTTTTTCTATATGTTAAAGTAAGACTTCCTATAAATATATAATTTTCAGGGTTAAAATTGTGATAGAGGCACAAATCCTAAGTTATATTCAATTCATCATAATAAAATTTACAGAATTGAAATATCTTTATTTAAATTTCAGTTTTGGTGTTTTGCACAAATGCCATTTTACTGCTATTTTTATGCATTTTTTGAGCTGAAATATTAAAACAATTATTAATTTTAGCTAATTTTACATTGTGTTTTAAGTTTTTAGTCATATCTTATAGTATAATGCATATAAAAAGTTATTTTTTCAATTATTTAAAACATTCATCTTCGAAGGTAGGCGGATACCTTAATCTATTCCTATAATAATCATAAACAACTGCCTATATACAAGGAAATAAATAATCACACTGCCATTTCTCTAGTTCGATAATACAATAGAGAGAATTTTAAAATATTTTCATAATTTTTATTGTCAGGAATAAATTAGAAGTTAGAAAATTTATTTTCTCCAAAATGAGACCGAAAATTTTATTTATAAAAATCATACTAGATGGTCAAGTATGTTAAAGTTAAACATTTTAAACCCGAAAGCCATATTTTAAAGCGAAAACAACTAAGCACTTGAATAGTTGCATTCAGTCTTATCACTTTACTCCTCAATTATAATATAACACTGAGTTGGTCACAGAGTAGCTCTCGAGTTGCGAGTGGCTCTTCCGGGTGAATAGTGCAACTCTAATTCAAATAAAATATATATATGAAATATTATGAGCTGAAATTACTCAATGCCTAAAAATAAGTAAATTATTCCCCCTTTTTATAAAATTATTAGTAAACTTAAACTGATAATTCTCCATTCCATTATTTTACTTCATTTTTGTTTATAAAGAAACTGGATAATGCTGTTCTAAACAATATATATATATATATATATTGTACTGTTTCTGTCAAGCAATTGTGTAAAGAATATCTTTAAAAGTTAGATTTTCTTTTGGATGCTTTACGAATACTGATCGTCTTAGCAGTTAGCTGCTGAAAGCTAGGTTGATAACTTGTTAGAGCAGTTCGTACAAGCTCAATTAAAAGTAGATCAATTGAAATAGACCAATACTTATTTTTCATCTGGGGTTTAGTCTGGGGATGAAAAATAACTATGGTGAAAATTTGCGCACAAAAATTCTAAACGTCTCCCTCTATAGTTTATCCTTATCGGCACTTGAACATATCGTATCCGTGATCACATAACCTAATAAGCTATGTTTGTATTATTTTTGCAAGAAGTTACAAGAAAAATTACTTCAGCATTTCTCAGATCTTGATCTAAGTACTAAAGACATTTCCATATATCATAATCCATTTGGGAAAACAATTCAAGAGCTTCCGTCAGCCCTTCAAATGAAAATAAATGATCTACAAAATGATGGTATACTAACACTGATGTTTAAAAAGAAATGAATCTTACCCAATTCCATAGATATCTTTCGAAAGATTAATACGGACGTTAAAATCATAAGCTCGGGGATTTATATCTGTATTTAGGCGTACTTACCAAAGTGTAAGGGTGTTTTAGAAAATGAAGAATGAAAAATTATAATCCAGATCATTATTAACACAGGTCCCTTTACAAACAACTTTACTGATCGGAAGTACTCATTTCGAACTCCAGTATGATAATATATTATCTGAAGTAAACAATTACGTTTATTACAATAGTATAGCATTTAATTAGTCCTATATTATGTTTATTAATAAACAGAAATATTTTATTCTTGTTTGTGTGTATCAGCATTTGTATATAAATGTTATGTAAAATATCACTTGCTAATAAAAAAAACCCTGTTTTTCATTGTTGTTATTGCTGTATAAGTAAAATAGCCGATGGAATTATCTTTTAGCTTCCTTACCTGGGCCGCCATGCCTAAAATTGTAACCATTTCCAAAATAAGTTTGTCGACCCTTACTTCATTGTTACGGTTACTATACCCGTTGCTAAGGCAATATTCACGTGACCGAAAAAACTGCCTTCGGAGAAAAATTCAAAAAACAGTGTCAGTTAAGTAGAATATGAAGAGTAATCAATTGAAATTTCATAATTTCCAATCGACAACATTGAATAAACGAATCTTTCAAATATTACTTTCTGAAATTTGGCTTCCAAATGCATTTAATTGGCCACTTCAGATCCTCTATCTTCTATGCCACTAAACATTACTTAAAAGTCTATTGCACTTCCGAAACAAGTGTCATTAAATATTTGTTCTATGGAAATGAATTCTAACTGTGAAAATTTTTCTACGGTTAAATTATTTCGAGTCCAACCAAACTTTTAAACAGCAGGATAATTCTTATCACTTGAGTGATTCATTAGTTCAGTGTGATTGAGTGATCCTTAAATAGAATTTAGGAATCAACGAAACAGTCTGAAGTCCTTTCTCTGTCTCTACTGTATTTCTTGATGTGACAAAAATGCCAAGGTGAATGACTTCGTTTTCTTCAGCAGCATATTTAGAGTATTTCATACTTAATTCTTTGATTCGAGAGCTTCTAAATAGATTTTATGCCTGAGTGTTTATCAATGCAATAATTCTACAATCTCACAGAAATTCTTTCAGAGGAGTAACTGCAATCTAAGCGAGATAAAATGTATCTAAAATATTATTGAAAATTCATTGAAGCACGTAAGTTCCCTCGTAGATCTTCCATAAACTAAAATCGTCCTTATTCGAGAAATGATAGGATTTATTTCTCTTATATTTTGTCTGATGACCCTCTTGAAACACATATGTTAATTATACATTGCTGTGGTAGCCTTTTAACATTTAATTTCTACGAAATAGAAGGCCTCTTATTTAGGTAGCATTATTCAAAAGTTTCTCCGTCTAAAAATTAATATTGTGTTTTTATTCCTTAGAATTAGTATTGATTTTTTTTTTATTTATATTAATAGTATAAATAATTGAAATCGTTATTTGGTATATTAACGTGTGTATCACTCTACAAAATTTCAATTTCTTTCATTCTCTAGAGGACTTTTTAATGATATAATTTTATGGAATGAAATATGCTGTGAACTATATTTAGTCATTAAAATATGTTTTTATATAGATTAATATCTAAAATAAAAAAGTGAATCAAATTATTTTTGTTATTGACATAGTAAAAATAAAACTGTTATTAAAGTTCTGAATTACTTTGATATCCAATGAATAAGTTCGATATGATTCCTTTTCACTGGAGTATAAAAGAGTAATAGGCTCCTATATTCTTAAAAAATTCTCCTACTATTTTTAACTAAGTGATCGTGTCTCTGAAAAAGCTTAAGTAAAAAAGAAGTATAGTTCAATTTTTAAAGATTAAGAGTTAAAATGTAAAATCGGTTATCTTGATTGATTTCTCAATATTGCATTTGTTTACACATTATGTAATAATTGATTAACTTTACAACAAAACTTTATTTTGCATTTACTTATTTTCTGAATTATACAATTATTAATGTCAATCAATGCAAATAATAGTTTATTTTGTGAATGATTAGTAGTTATGCCGATAAGCTAATGAGTAAATTTTTAATGCTGAGATTTTTCAATACATTCATGTGATAAAAAAATATTTTTTCGAATATGAAAGTATTAAACTATATTGAATATTGTGACATAACATTTAACTAAAGTGCTGAGTTTAAGAAAAAATATGAACAATAAGATTTCATAAAGAACTTTAAAAAAATTTCAAAGGGTTTTAAAAAAAGAAAAAAAATTAACATTAAAACTGCTTCCTGATTTTAAGGAGCAAAGGAAACAAATATTTCATAAAGTGACTGACGAAGGATTTAAAACTCTACCATCAATTATATGAAGGAAATAAATTAAAAAGTAAATATTGGCATCACAAAAAATTCATTTATTTTCATAAATAGTTTAAATGAGCTTTGTTACAATATTAATACTGGCAAATGCTTTTCAGTATAATGTGACGCCCAGATGGATATCTAAGACACCACAATATTTTACGTACTAATACAAAAAGCTTTTAATTAAATTGAAAGAACAATTTTGAAATTGTTATAAATAAAGCTCTAACACTCGAACTTCCGACTACGCGAAGGAAAAAAATTGTATTCGCCTTCGCGATATTGTGTACAAGTACAAAAATATTAATCACTTCACCATATTAGTTTAATTAAGTCCATTAAGTCCCACTTTCTCCAGTTTATCTTTAATGATGATAAACAGGAAGATATTCCGAAAGCTTTGTCAATTTTTTATGTATTTGGTATTATATATTTATTTCCATTTGAAACTTGTTCTGTGTTTTTTTACGAAATAAAAGTCCTATAACCGAATGAATAATCTAGTTTTAGTTTTAAAGAGGTTTCTGAGCCTGACTTACGTCATAGATCTTATTTTTCTATACAACTTTTTTCCTTCTATCTTTTAGCTCTTTCAAGTTACACACACAAGTATGTGTGTGTGAGAGAGAGAAACAGTGTGTGTGTGTGTGTGAGTGTGGATAAACGTATTTGTAAAACGCAGCAATGCCACTTGTAGCTACGAGTAAACAAAATTAAAATATCTGAAGTATTCTTACTCTGAGAAAACCATCAAAAATCGAAACAGGGCATTTTGTAAATAAATCACTTTTCACTTATCTTAGATTTTATGGTCTTAAATTCCTTAGTTCTTAAGTGTCAGCATAATATTTATTAGATCTGAGACAAGCACATGAAAACAAAATGAAAATAATAATAAAATAAAACTAAACCACCAGAAAAAGGAGGAAGAATTTTCATCGGATGCTAAGACTAGTCTGATTTTTTGAATTACTTATTGCTTTATCCCTCAGTAATATTTCCTTCCTCTGTTGACAAAGTAGGCCCATGAATATCCTCGGGTGTCTTATCTCATTATTATTTCCCTTTTGTCGGCAAATACGGCACGAGACAAAACAATGCATATCCGTTTCTTTTGAACTTATGTAACAAGAAAACGATTTCAGCCATTCGGGACATCGAAGCGAAGTAGAGCATTTAAGTTGTCGCATCGTCAACCGTAACGTGCGACATGGTGGTTAAAGCATTTACTGGGTTAGATTTGAAATATTCGTTTTTGCTGTTTTAGATTAAAGAAAGTATTGGGTGGATCAGTAAAAATTTGATTTAGAAATTGAAAAAAAAAAAAAAAATGAATAAAATTATAATTTCAATAATATATAAAACTATATCTGAAAAAAATGTGAAATATAAATTCATTTTAATTGATAGCTAAAAAATTGTGAATACACTAAGTACTAGGGGATCAAAGCAATACAGAGAAGTTTCTTCTAAAATTGAGGATATTTGCAACCAAACTTCTCTTAAATATGCTTATTCATTTGAAAACATCAAAGTGACTTCAAAATGTATTACTTGATGTAAAATTACTTTATATTAGAACATAGACAGTTTTCTCAGCCTTTACATCACTTTCTCTCTTCATATAAATATATATTCAGTGAAATAAATTGTAGAGTCAAATGGGTGGAGAATTTTAAAAAAATGACAGGAATTCTCAAAAACTCTAATTAATGACGCCATTAATGCTATGCAATGGCTATCTGTTGTATGTTTTATGTTTAAACAAAAGGAGTGTTTGTCCTCATTAAAGAAGGAAGTAAGATACTCGAGTTATATATTTTTTGCTAAAAGTTACTGAACTAGATTTGTACAGCGTTAATTGATAAATATTCCCTAACATATTTTTTTCTCGTAAGATTCATTAATATTAGCAGTTATAAAATTTGTTACAGCCCAAAACTCAATTACGTTAGCAGTTTTTATCAAAATAACTAAATGAAGAAACAGAAAATATGCGTGTGTGATTATTGATATTTTTTGATATTACTGAATGTATATTAACAATTACATTTCATCAGAAACAACAACAAGAAAAGTGCAAGTTTCTCACACGAATTTTATGAAAAATAAGAATTAGTGTAAAACAGGTGCTATAAAGTTATTCAAACACAGCTAATTTAAATACATTTTTGTGATAGAATTGACAAATGCATATGCAGCTACTAGTACAATTGCATTCTGAATTAAATTTATTGGTATAGTTATCAGATTGTTAAGACATCAGTTGAGAGACATTTTTTGTATGAGAATAAATAAACCTATCTTTTACATATATATATATATATATATATATATATATATATATATATATATATAAAGAAGATTAAAATTTTGAATCCCACACATACACTTATATTTGACAGCAATGCGGCCTAAATTTGTTTTACATCACAGATGTATTCCTAAAATGTATTAAAAAATTGAGTGGAAAAAGACTATTAAATTCACGTAAAGAATGTAGGATTGTACGATTTTTATTTACATTTTATAGAGAACACATATTCATATAATAAATTTTATAAGCTCAAAAATATTGTTTCAGTTGCTATGTAAAAGATTCTATTAAAAAAAGATGTCATTTGTTATGAGTTAGTGACAATAAATGCGGAGACTATCGTTTTCGTGAGACTATACCACGTGCTGTTATTTATGTAATTCAAGGAAATTATATTTACAATTTCGTATCTCTGAAACGAGAGTGTGATTCTAAAACAATCTTGGAACTAATAAATTACTAATTTTTTTCTGACTTAAACTTTATATAGAATATTATTAAAAGGGAAAAAATAAGTAAAATTTGCTTTTGAATGTCTACAAATTCACGAACTCCGAATCTCATAAAAAGAGGTTTAGGTGTATTTAAAAATAATATTAAATTTTTTCGTTCCAAAATTATTAACTATTACTTTTTGAGTATGAATTAAAAGAAAAACGTATCAATCAGGATAACATCCCAATATTTAAACTGTTAAGGTAAAAAAGTTGGTAAAAAATTTTCACTTTGAGAAATATGAGTAAAATTCGTACTCTCTCGTACACGCCGAACATTCGTACACACCATCAATACGTTAAACTGAGAGAACGGAAGCGAAAAAAAGTAATAATACGGATGAACATAAAAGAAAAATAATATAACAACAGTTTGTAAAATAAAAGTTTTGAGTATAAATATATGTGTGTGTGTGTGTGTGTGTTAATTATTTAAGATTTTGTGCCTTGATGGGGACGGCTATATTGAATTAAGACATTAGAATAAGGACAATATTTTTCTGTACAGTTTGGAATACTTAAATTTTTTACATTCAAATTTAATTTTTGCCAATCACCTCTTATTGTTATTAATATGGCCAATGACGGTGATAAGGCTACTTTCCTATTTTTCTCGAAAAACCTATTTCTATCAAGTTTTACTTGGCTTAAATAAAAGGAGCAATGAAAAGAGACACAATTTTATTATTTTTAGAAACAGATAATTTCATTTCTATTTCAAATGAGTTGAATGTAAATAAGAAAACAAAAACAATTGATTTTCAAACCAATCGATTATTTTCTTGATTCCCCTTCCTCCTAATCTTCTGTCTATTTGACAGGCGGAAAGAAAGAGAAATATATATTATGAGAAAGAGAATAATATACATCAATTAATTAAATATGATAAATACTAGTATAGAAGAATCAAAAAAAAGTTTACATGTAGATATTGCAGCCACTAGTGATGATAATGCAGCCATCTGTGGCCACATTACCTGCAGCTATATGCTTCCTAAAACATTGCAATTCATGTGTAAACTATGAGTGGTTTCAGAAAATCAATCACAAATTATACTAGAGCATTTTAAATCTAACAGAATCAACGTTGCATTGTATTTCTCTAATTCCCTAACCACTTCCAAAAAAGTAAACTTACTAGATTAAAATAACAGTGACCATTCTGAAAGGCCATGCAAAACAACGTCCACAGGGAGGTTATTCAACAAACCCCTCTCGGTGCATTGTTATAACTTTTTTCTTATTTTCCTTTTGAAAGTAGTGGAATAATTTGTTGGTTAACTTTGACTTTAACACTGAAAACTCAAGTGACTGTATTACCTGCACTGGTAGACCTCGGTAACCTAGTGGTCATGGCCGGATCGTGGCCGGCGGTTTTCGTTCAGTCGCGGGTTCGATCCTTGGCCGCTATAAACTTGCCGTGCAACCGGGGCTGATGCACGTTAAAACTGTCGGGGACCAAAGTCCTCCCGTTGGCGTTGAGTGGAAGTTAGGAGAGGAGGTACCAGCTCAGGTGTCGTCCTCGTAACTTGACCGAGGTTCAAAATTACGAGGCCCATCGCCAATAGCCCTCGTGTTGTTTCTAGTGCGACGTTAATAAAAACTAAACAAAAAAAAAAAACTACCTGCACTGGCCGTACCTTATATTCAGCCATGGACAGAAGTACCAAGAGAGTGCTACTTGAGCTCACTATTTGTTTATTACAACAATACTATTTGTTTATTACAAGATTAATGTCGAGTTCAGACAATAACATAAACAAATGTCGCTGCCCCATTCAGCAATCAATTCAGTAACTATCACGAGAAGCTAATGCGAAATTCGAGTTTTCTTGTAGTGAAAATTAGTCTGTGTGCACAGCTTTTAATGTGCATATTTATACTCTAGCTCTGTTAATTAGACTGAAATCCTAAAGAGCTTTTTTTTTTTTTTACTTTCAAAAATGCTGAAAAGTAATGAACTAAGTTGAAAACAGCGTTTAAAAACACAGTTTGTAATCCAACAGGCAAGATCCAAACTGATGTTGCAAAAGCCATTAATTGTTCAAAATGTGCACTTCAATATTTTATCAAACGTTTTGAAATTTCTAGTTCACATTTAAATCACAAATGGATAGGAAGAAAAAGGATCACTACACTGAGAGAAGACCCGTTGTCGAAATGGGCTGATTTTTCAAAGTTTGCAAACAAACATCATCTCAGTTAGTCGCTGATTTATTGGACAAAAAAACAAATCACTCCTTGAACTGCTAGAAGACTCGCCGAAGCTGAAGTGGAAGGTTGAAAATTTCTGGTTAACATTTAAATCACAAAAGGATAGGAAGAAAAAGGATCACTACACTCAGAGAGGACCTGTTGTTGAAACAGGCTGCTTTTTCAAAGATTACAAACAAACATCATCTCAGTTAGTTGCTGATTTATCGGATAAAAAAACTAATCTCGCCTTGAACTGCTAGAAGACTCGCCGAAGATGAAGTGGAAGGTTGCAAGCTAGGGGGAAGCCATGGCTATCAGTCTAAGACAGAAAGATACGATATGTAAGGGTTCAAGCACCAACGCCTTATAGAAAAGGATTGATTTTTGAGGTCTGACGAATCTTAATTTCGGGTACCAGCTAATTAAATTTCATTTGTCAAGAAAAAAGTACAAGATTCTCAAAATGTATAATATTACAAAAATGTATATTACAAAATCAGTTAATGTTATTTTAATATATTAAGTGTTAAGCACATCTGATGTGACTTATGAGGCAAAGGATAGGCAAAGAATACTTTATGGTGTACAGCACCCACTTTTAAGCACGGAGGAGGCGGTTTTATAATCTGGGTATGCATGGCGACGTATGATTTGGGGGAAATAGTGATCTGTGACAGAACAGTGAACTCCAACCAGTATATAAATGCACTCGAAACGGCCTGACAATCATCATTTTCTCAGATTTTGGGGGACGAAAACATAGGCTTCATTACATTTCAATATGGCAATGCTACATGCCATACTTTTACTTCGGGGGAGGCAGAAATACACTCTATAACAAAACAAAACAAAAAAGTATCACCAAGAAGGAGTTGTCAAATGAACACAAAAATTGGCGTATAGGAAAATTATGTACAAAATAGAAAATGATTAAAATTTCAGAAAAATTGAATGATTTATTTCAGAGTTACATAGTTACAAAGTAACGAGCTCAATAAGGTGTTGACCCACCTCTAGCCTGGTCACTCTAGCCACAAGACGAAACATTATTACATTTTTGGCTTCAGTGGAAATATCTTTTCATTCTCAATAGAAAATATCACCTGATAATATTTACTAAAAGTTCATTGTTGATTGAAAGCATATCAATGTTGTTAAAATTGCTCCATTTCATTTCAAACATGAATATTGAAAGTTATTTTTAATTGTCATACTGAGGCAAGTTATTTTTCTTCATCCTGTTATCAACAAATAAGAATTAAAATATATCAGTTTAATTCAGAAAGCCCACAAATAACATAAACAAACCAATAATTTAAATTTGAATTCTTTCAAATTCATAAGCAACAGTATTCTAACTATTCACGTTGTGAGCAGTTTTGAAGAAGCAGTTAAGTGAATTAAAGCCCTTATTTTACAGCTGTATCGGAAAAAGAATCACTGAGGAAATGTTTATCATTCTCAGCTTTATCTTTTAGCTGTTCGAGTCTTCCCCTGTTATGTTGGTTAGTTTAAATTTATTTTAAAGTTTTTTATTCTAATAAATTGTTGTTGCTTTTGAAATATGTAGCTGCAAATAAGCGGAATATAAAAGTGGAAATAGTTTATATCAATATTATTATTATTAACTCTTAAAATTTTAATGGTTTTTTTAAATATTTAATTAATATCTACAATTTATATTTTTTAAGCGCTCCTGAATTATTTTTCATACTTTAGCCAAATATAAATTATATTATCTTTTCTTTCATTTGATAAGCATGTAAATGATTTTATTAAGGTGCGTATAACACTTGCACGTCGAGCAGCTCATGAGTGGCTCAGCTCGTAGGCTCGGAGTGTCAAAAGCACTGCTCTCGAGCCCCTAGCGGTGATTCATTTTTTGTTGACTTTTGGACGCGCACGAAAGGAAATTCACATTTCAGATTGAGACAGCATCATTTCAACGAGCGGCTTACAAGTGCACACACACCTTTAAATGTAACAAATGTTTGAAATGTTTTTATTATATTTGTATTTTTATGAGGTGTGGGCATGCGTGAAACAAATCTTCAGAGAATTATTGACACTTTTGATACATAGACTGCATTAATTCAAGTAAATCGTTAGAATTTATATTAAAAATATTATTATACATTATATTATCAGTTATTTAGTTAAATTATTTTGTAGAACATCAATCATTAGTATATTTTAATGATTTACTAAGTTTTATTTCCGTGAGGGCTTAAAAACTGCGAGTTCTTTTTAAAAAGAAGCAATGTCTTTCCCCCTTCCTTTTAAGAGAGATTTTCTCTAATTGTATAAATACATAGAGAATTTTATAATGTCTTATCTCATTTAATACTATAATTCCAATTATTTATTTTTTGGATGGTTTTCAAAAATAGTATTGTACAAGATTACATTTTTATGATCTTTTTTCACTACATTTAATTGCAGTATCTTTATGTATAAAAAATATCCTTCATTGTACGCGATGCACATCTTTAAATTTGATCATATTTTTATATGATCAAATTTGTGCTTGTTATGTAGCTCTAGTGAGAAGTTAATACAAAGATTAACAAAAGTTACTCTCATTACTCTAATGAATCCATATTTTCGTATATTGTGTATCTCTGACAATAGTAAAAAAAAAAAAAAAACCAATCATAATATCCAATAATGCTATTGCTTTAACTCGTCAGGTGCGATCATTTTCTGTCTCTGAGATCTGGGTATGAGGAATTTTAATTGCACAAAAATAACTTTTTTTTTCAAATTTTTTTTTCTATTTCTGACTATAGTTATTGCTAAGACTTAAACCCGTTGCAAATTTACAGAAAAACAACTTTATAATCTTAATTAATTTAACATACACATATAAGCAGAAAAAACGTATTAAACATTTGCAGCATATTTCTTTTCTTTGTATAATACTCATGATCAATAACGTTCATTTAGCATGAAGCATTTAGCATTAGCTCAACTTAAAATATGAATATGAAATGCGTGGTGGTTGGGGTCTTATGAAAGAAATTAAACAGAAAGAAAAAAAATAATTATTACGTAATATAGTAAGCATAAAATATTTAACAAAAAAGCACTCAATATCTTTTGAAAAGAGCTTGTAAAAATATGCAATGAAATTCTATATTTTTTATTTTAAATTTCTATTTAAATATTTATATGCATATTTTATTTCTAATATTTGAGATTCTCAATCAAATCACGAACTTGGAACTTTTCCCCATTCATTCGAATTATAAAATTTAAAGAATAAAATCTAAAAGAATGATGTAAATAATTGCACATTGCATTTTTTTAGATCCTAAATGATTTAATGTATTTTTTTTTACGAAGAACTATTTGTCACAACTTTCTCCTCCCTTCCGATATGACCTTGACCGGTCAAAGGAAATACGTGGGCCAGAGGTCATTATACCTCCTACTCTTACTTTAATGCCACCTCAGTAGCAAAGAAGATGACTTCCAGAAATCCAGAAGTTTAAGACAAACCTAGTTAACCCCCAACTGAGACATAGAAGTTGATATTTCTCTGTCGGTGCCGGATACGATCTGTAGTAATCAGCATTTCTGATCTCAGAATGCGGCGTCCTACAGTTCACCCCCCGTGTAACATTTTTTGCCGCCACTAACAAGAATCTGACAGTGAACTCATGAAACAGTGTTCTAAGTTTTTAAGGGTGTTGACAGTAGTTACAACCGAATAAGGCGTAGACTAGAAACTGTGGGTGTCAGGCCATCTGTTGAGATCTGTGGTAAGGCGGCAATGAATCGTAAGAAAGGTGGATAAAATCCTTTTTTTATGTCATTAACCTATTCACTGGGTGTGGGCTTACAAAATTGTTTAGATTTCACAATACTTGCGTAGAAATAACCGTAAGCGAGAAGAGCTCAAATAGTGAGTGATGTTTCCTTTGTTAAATGGATAGACAATGAATTCCTTTTCGAAGAATTAGCTATAATGTTATTTTTTGGAAATCCCAAGCACTGTCTGCGTTTCTCTTAAAATGTTTAGATGCTCTCATTTTTAAATGAAGTTTTATTTCTTTGCCGATCTTTTTGAAAAGTTATGGAGGAAAGTTGGTAGTATAATCTATTCACTTTATGAAAAAAAATTCAAGTTTTAACAATGACAATGTACACATTTAATTTATTAGCACTCGTTAGTTTTCAGAGTTCATACAAAATCTGAATCATTTCAAACTATGATAAACCACTCATTTGCATGATATATAATAAAATTATTCCCAAATGAACATAAATATATTGAAACGTGAAAACGACGATATCCTTAACAATTTAATTTATATGCTGAATATTTTTGACACGAGTTGTGATCATTTCATGTATGGAATTTCCATGTGCACTTAATATATACGTTACTCTTTTTTTAATTCCTTATATTTAATTATTTTTTATAACAAGAATTTTATATACTCCTAATTATTAGTCATGCTTCCAAACCATTTGAGTATTAAAAAAATTAACATTTTATATACGTTTAACATTTAATAGGAAAGAGTTGTGTTTTAGAAACAGTGAGATAATTTATTACTTTTAGTTTTCGCAGTTGTACTTTTGATACGCATCAAAGTTCAACCATCTCGTAAACAGTTCACGTTCAATGTGAAAACTTTCCGATCTCATTTAAATTTCAATTTTTTGAAGAATAAGAGTCTGAGTAACAATGCTTCTAGGCATATTTCTCATTCATAAAATATGTTAAATACATTATTCATATTATGTTTCATTGCCGTTCTATTTCCTTTTAAAATCATATGAATATTGAAAAGTAAATTTAACATTATTGCCCAAACTAATATATTCCTAATGAGTTAAGAATAATTTAGACTTTTTGAGAGTATAACAAGTATGTTGTTTTTGTACTTGTATGTTCTGGTTTAAAAAGTATATTCAGCTGATTTTTTTAAGTAAAAATATTTAAATATTTTTATAATTGTGAAATTTCCAGAAGTTTGCTTCTTACAACTTACTTTAAAATTTATGACTCGTATACATTCAAAGTTGTGTTTCAAAAAGAGCTGACGAAAATTTTAATTGATTCATAACTCTCTCAAATAGTGCTTTTGTCGTAAAAAATAAATTAATTTTGGATAAGACTCATATAAAATCCGAAATTATCTAAGATAATTTCTATGAGCTATATAGATAGCTTCTTTCATTCCTCTATGTAGCCATTTTTTCTTTATTCTACTTTTAATAATTAATTATCCGATTTGGAATAACTAACTAAGTAAATCGAAAAGATATTAATGGAAATTCTTATATTAAAGGAATCAAGCATATCTCATCTTAAAGTTGATGATGTAGAGATATTTATACAAGTAAATGACTGGGCATGTATTTCCTTCAAGTAAGAAATATTCCATAACATAAACACCTTTAAATATCCATACATTATTTTTACACAGAAAATTTGGGAGGAAATATCAAATTAAATTATTAAAATAATCAGCTTTTAGCCAAACATGCGCACAGATATGAAACCAAAATGACATTAGAGCAACAATACATAGATTTTTCACAGATCTCACTTTTGATCGAATATTCATTAATGATTATGAAGATGTAACAAATTGAAAATGTAACAGATATAATTATATTTGCAATATAACAATATTTCAGAAGTCCTTAGAATTCATATATATTTCTTGTTGAAAATTTTTTGTAATTATAACCAGATATTTAAATATTCAAATAATTTAGTATCATGTAAAATGGAACTACCAAGTACTCAAGTGTTTGTAATACAAAAGTTTGTTCAGTGGCGGTAATTGGGAATTAGAAAAGGAGGAGGAGGCAGAAAGTCTATAGACAACAAAAATCTCATGGGAGGTTCAGGGAGTTTAAAGAGGTGAATACATACACAAACAAATTAAAAATTTAGCAACAAAACGATAAATTTTTGACGCTTTCTGACTGAATTTGAACAGAGAGGTATAAGTATACAGTTTATATCAACTTCTTTGTGGTTTAGTATTAATACTAGCGTCTAATTACCTTTTTTTAAAAATTTTGATTAATAACAATATACTTTTCCTAAAAGGAACAATAAATATTATACATTTATTATAATTAAATAGAAATATTTCGAGAAATCAAAGTTGACAGTGATGATTTCATTTGAAAAAGTGTAGGTTGTTTAAAATAAGTACCAAAAAACGATAATTTGCCCAAATCCAACCAATGAGTTTATTCAAGATCTTGTTTCGTATACACTACAAAATATGTAAGAAAAAATATAAATATTCTTATGTATTATTGATCTAAATAACACTTAATGAGATGTTCAAATAAATACAGTTATTTATGATGTAGAAGTGGTCACAGGAGCCTAGTGGTCATGGTAGAAGACTCAAGTCGGCTGTTTTAGTCGAGTCGTAAGCCCGAGCCTTGATGCTACTAAAGACCCACTTGATGCCACCCCCTAGCCGGGGCTAATATACGTTAAATCTATCGTAGCTCAAAGTCCTCCGGTTTGCATGGTGTGGAAGCCAAAGAAGGTGGGGGCCAGCTCAGGAGTCGTCCTCGTCACTTCACCGTGCTCGAAATTACGAGGTCCGTCGCCAACAGCCCTCGTGTTGCTTCTAGTGCGACGTCGATAACACCAACCAATTATGCAATATAAAATAACCCTACAACGTAAAATAAGTTTCTTAGTGCCATATGTTCAGTCTCTGTGTCTTAAAAACAATCTTAAGTGTCTTTATTTTTACTTGGCGTAGATTTCCACACATTCATACACCTTGGCTCCCCTTCCTCACAGTACGTGCTACATCTGCTGCACGAATGTCCACTACTTGTTATGGTACTTTCAGAAATCGTTAGCCAAGACATATGAATCTGACAACCATGCTGTGATGCATGGTATTCCATATTATGCATATTTCCACCAAGTAAATTTTTAATAATTAAAGAAACAAAATAAAAGATAATTAAAAATAAAACAACAGGGTTTATACGAACGTTTAGTTTATAAATCGTAGTTTTAGGTGGCTGAAATGGTATAAAAATTTAATTTTTTCCCAAAGAAGGGGGTGGGTTTCCCCCTTCCCTCCCCTCCTAATCGCCACCACTACATACCATAGTGCTCAAACATTTCACGAAATTAACTTGAAACTTAATTGATGAATTTCTGATTATTATTTACGCTGTCTTGTTGTTATTTTTTTTTATTTATTTTATAATTCATTTAAATTACTTTAAATAGTTTTAATTATTTTAAACCATGCATAATAAAATTTAGATCAGCAGGTCGAGCTAGGTATTTTTTTTTTTTTAATTTAAAGAGTGTAATCATCAATACTATTTATGCAATTTTGTTGTAAAACACACATTTTTAATAAATGAACTTTTCGGAGGTTTAATTAAAGGCAAATGTTAGGATTATTGTCTCTGTACTGTCTTTGTAAGAACACTTTCAAAATATTTTATTATCTCGCTTTAAAATCTGCTACTATATATTTTTAATATAAAACCTAGTTTTAGATTTTTTGCTTTTAAGTTTCATTAAATATAATGCAATATTAATCTATTATGCATAGATGTTCATACATCTTACATCTGTCAGAAAATAACATTTACCTCTAATTTATTCACCAAAAATATCAATTTAAAAATATATTCATTTACAAAGTTGCATTCTTACAAAAACGGTTTGCTTGTTATTTCATCTTTGTCTGCATCAGCTTACAAAATATATTTCACTAATTTTTCATGTGAATATAGCCTGAGACACACACTAAACCTGATTGTAAAGAAGTGAAAAATATTCATGTTTCTTTAAATAACATATTACAGCCTTTAAAATGACTAGTCAGGGAATATAATCAAGATGGCGAATGAGATATTGTCAGCTGTTCGCCTTTTGGACATCTCGTGTTTGATTTCAGGCGCCATAATTTATCTTTTATCTTCTCTTTATAAAGCTTCATTTATTTAGTTAGTGTGAGAATATCTAATATCAGAGCTTAACCGCCGTTCGGAGCGTCATGTAATCATTAACATGGTACTAGAAAAACACAATTTTGTTGTAGATTTCTGTTGAACTTATTTAATCACAATTTTGTTTTTAATTTTCTTTTTCTTTAACGTAATAGAGGGAGTTGTATTAACACGAAAAGCACAAACGCTATTTGTTTTCTTACTTTATTTTTACATAATATTTCAATAAATAGATCTCTTATGATAGTAATTCTCACAAAAATATGAAGCTCACTTTCGCAATGAAGTTGAACTCTCCACCTCACGTGCATCACAAGCGTGCGGAAAGTTGCACCGTATTTTATTTTTTAAAATCATTTATCAAAACTGTGTCACATCTTTTTGTAGCCATTCGTGTCTCTGAATCTAATATTCTTCAAATAAATCTTTGTATGCTCATTTCTAGTAAGAAAAACTACCAATCCTTAATGAATGGTTAAAAATTTTTATTTCGTAAAGAAAAAAATAATAAGGTAAAATAAAAAGATTGACCCTCTTGTGTATGTTACTTAAATTGTTAAATTTCTTTTAGTAAGAATTATTTTGCCCAAGAAAGCAGAATCATTTGACCTGAAATGATGTTTCAAGTAATACAGATATAAACAAACTCAAAAGAAATAGATTACGTAAACTCGTCTCATTAGAACTTTTCAGTGCATTTTTACGACAAAAAGTAGTACATTTTAAAAAAATTCTAATACAATAAATGAATAATTTAGTTGAAACTGTGGATAATGAAATTGACTCAGAAATTTCTTTTCAGTTGTGGAGTTGCTTTAATTTTTATTTTTTAAATGTTTTCCACTTTCTTGCTTATACTATTAATCTAAAAACAAAAACTGCCCATAATTATTACTTGTATTTTCCTTGTGATGACAGGAAGTTAACGAAATTAATGATCATTGATGTTTAAAACAAATATCTTTATGTATATATATATATA